>JAVQJF010067066.1:0-48406 GCA_036023855.1 Gadopsis marmoratus | reverse complement strand
TTTTTTTTTCATCACACTGGCGGAAATGGGCTTCCATAAGAAACAACCTCAGTAGAAGTCAAACAGTGATTTCTCCTCCTCAGACGGGAAATGCAATAGGAGGCGTGTGGAAAAGGCATTTACAAACCATTGATAGCAAGTTGTAATAATAAAAATTATAAAACCAGTCTTACAATTTCAAGTCCCAAAAAGTAAGTCAATGAAAATGTTCAATAGCTGTTCTTCACATCACTCAGGTGGCAGAGAGTAAGTGGACAGTGCAGCGTGGAGGTTGTGTGTACGAGAAAGGACGTTGGTAGGGTGGAGGCAAGGCAGCTCGAAAGGCATTTGATCATATTTACCTTTGCTCATGGGAACATCTAGATGCATGACTTCCTCCACCTGTTTTTAACCCCTCACATGAATGAGATTATCTTTATCAGCTAGTTTTTTGGCTAAATCAGGGCTCCTGATCCTTCACTTATACATGACATTAGTACATACATTCTCATACACTTTGCAGATAAACATGCAGTGATGTCAAAAGAAATGTATCATCTGCAAACAGAGAAATGCCACTCTAGTGACACCAATTTGTATACCTTATAGACTTCAGGTAAGTGATTACATAGTGTCCATATAATACAAGCAGCGGAGTTGACACACACCATCCCTCTGCTTAATGCTCATGTTGAGCGAGCTCGTAAAACTGCTCAGAAAACCATCACCGCTCTGATTCTAAATGTACAGGAACCAAATAGCTCATACTCAATCAGTTCGTTGGGGAACGTGGTTGCAAACTTTTTCCAAATTCACAAAACACATGTAGACAGGATTAGCAGACTCTCATGATGCCTCAGTTAACTGAGAGGATAAAAAGCACATCATTCTGCAACCAAGAAGGATTCCAAATTGTTCTTTTGAATAGGTATGACAATTGGCTGGAGTCTCACTTCCAGCACCTTGGCACAGGCTTTCCAAGGCAGGTGTGACTTCTGGTAAAAGCTTATTCACATCCACCTATCTGCTTTAAGTGAAAGTATGGGCACTGCCATTCATGTTTGCTATTACTATTACTATTGTTCAAACAGGTGCAAAATGCAAAAGCTAATAAGAAATATTAATTAATATAATTAATTAATATAATACATTTAATACCCCTGAAGGCCAAATGATAAAATATCTCTAATGTATCTTTGTTTTCCATGACTCATTACCATGTTCATATTATACACTTTTGCAGACTGACCTTAAACAAAGCCATCAACAACATTTTTATTGCATTTATTCTGAAACATTCTAGGGAAAGTATCACACAAACTAGTACTGTAACATCCAGTTCTATGCTCTTGATTCATTTCCTGTTTTATTTTGGTAGTCTGTCCTCTTGTGTGTTTTGTCTCCACACTTGGACTATATGTTGCTTGTTTTCCTGACAGCCTGTCTATGTGCAATACCCACATGTATCCTCATTTATTACACAAAAATCATGCTCCTGTCTGCTTTCAGTCCTTTCCTCCTCTACTACTGTGCACACCTCATGACAAGTAAAAGTTGCAGAAATAGTCCGGTATAGTAGTACCTGACCTCTATTATGCATTATTTTCTTAATCACAGGGGACAAGATTTCTCTGGCATTCAGGAAGTGGAACAGCACCTTTAGGTGTCTTGTCTTTTAGATCACAGCAACAGCTAAGATGTGATAAAGCAGATGTGGAACAGAGTGACGTGTGTTAAGATCTGTTTTCACTGTCTGTCACCATCAAATTAGACCTGAGTCCCTTCAAGTTGGTAGCATTTCCAAAGCTCTAAACACCAAATACTAAATGTGTCACTCATTAAGGTACAGGCTGCTTCACAGATGTGCATCTTTTGGTTAATGGCTAAACTGCAGACACTATCTGCACTGTATGAACAGCTAAAGTCGAACTTTTTGCCAGGCTTCTACACATTTTATGAGGTACAGTACATCTTGACTAGTGTCTTGCAGTGTTCAAAGTGATATGTAAATCTGTTTGAAATTAGGAGTCTGAAGCCTGAAACATTCAGAAAGAACCTGCTAGAGACATTTCAAAATTTCACTGGTTCTGGTACAATAAGTTCAGTAAGCCATGATATTTAATATTTATATAGTAGCCTAACAACTTGACAGATTAAGAAATAATGTCTATTTGTCTGTGTCCTCAAGCCACAGCATAACTAGTAAAACAAATTATGAGAAAGTTCCTTGTAGATCTGCTTTGTACTGCACATTCAGCCAGTTGAATAAGCCAGTGTGTTTTTTACCCACACTTTTGACAAGAACAAAATGTTACAAATGTCTTTATTTCTGCCTTGCAACACCATTCCATAATGTAAAAATAACAGGTCACCCATTAATCACAGAATTGATGGTTTGATCCTGCTGAGTAGTCCAGCACCTTGCATGACAGCTCTACTGCCGTTGGTGTGGATGAAGAGGCATCAGGTTCACAAACTGTTGATGTATGCCATTAAGCTGTAATACAGTAAAAAGACAAATGTAAAAAGTTAAATTTTGACAGAGAGCACTGTCGGTTTGTCTCTTGTGGTATCCTTAGTGATGCACCCTTCAGCAGTACATCCAAATATATGGAAATGTTTTTCCAAACAACTGTATAACGTGACCGACAATGTAGGTTGGACAACAGTGGTCAGTCTTTTTTTCTCGTGTGTTTTGATGCTCTTTGGAAACATTAGGAGCTATGTGGTTTATTCAGTTTCAGTTCAAAGTTTCTGACAAGGCAGTAGATGGAATTGGTGTCTAAAAGAGGTTGCTAACCCTTGGAAACGGCCAAAGCCTTGGTGAGGGAAGAATGAGCCTATTAGGATTTTTTTTCATGGATTTTACTGGGAGAATCATGATTCACCTCCCACTCTGTGAATACTAAAAGATGCTCTTTGAAGTTTTAAACTAGACTTGCAAATCAGAACACCACTTTCTCATCAACACAGTCCAAGAGAGGATCACTGAGGTCATTAAAACTTTTAGGAAGTTCAACTGTAATTTCCCAAATCCCAGATCAGAACAAGTGTATACTTCACTCACGTTGCACCTAGATTGATTTATCTTTTCACATTGTCATTTTTTTCCATTGGACAAAATCAGTGTTTCAAATGTTCAAATCATAAATGGTCAATGTTGTAAAATGGAAAACTTACACAACTGTAAATTGAATTTCAAATCCACTAATTATGTTTTGCCCACAATTCAATATTAAACCAGTTGCAGTGGCTGGCTGATTGAAGCAGATTTTCAATTCAGTCGCCCTTCATATTAAACATAAATGGACTGATTTAAGCTCTAAACAAAATAGAAGACAGACAAACAATAGAATCAGAGGCAGAAAAGAATAATTGTACCCTGCCATAAAAAGTTAATGCAATGGTGGTATTCCTGCAGCCATTGCACTTCTATGCCAACTGAGAAGGAAATCTTGCTATGTAAAGAATGGGAAAACAGCCCAAACAGCACATGAAGATAATCAAAGAGCACAATGAAAAAAATATAATTCAATATATTAAATATTATAAACATTCCTCAGTTCTCTTTTAACCTACAGCATTACGACCAATCTCAACATTGAACTCATGATGGCCAGAAATAGCTTACTATATATTTTACATGGTCAAAGTTCAGGCAGACCATCCACCAACAGCCTGTACAGTCATTAGCAGCTCAACCGAGATTGTGAATGTAGAGATCTTTTCAAGTCTTCCATCAACAAATCTTTATTCCTGTCTTATGTGTAGCCTTGTAGCCTCTTAAGTTCTATTGCCCCCGTCGATGGGGGCAACTCCGCCCCATTTTATGACAATGCGTCATAAGGCCGTTAAACTCATACCAAATATCCATGGGCATGTCATTCCCGAGCAAGGTACTGAGCCAGATACACAGGGCATTATAATTTCATTAACTCTTTTGCCTACATATGCTTTTGATCTGTATCTTGTGCCATCTGGGTCTTGGCTGAAACAGTACCAAAACATTGGACTCCTTTCAGTCTTGCCAAATAGACATCATGATAATCAAACCTGACCTTCTCCTAAATATCTAGGTATCAGCCACCCCACATGTACTGTACAATATGAAACCCTACAAGTCACTTGTAAATCTGCTGTTGGTGGTTTGAATTTGTATTGTAAGGGTGGAAAATGTGTGAGGTTCAGTCACGTTCAGGTGGGCTTAAATTTTATATGGATAATGTTTTTATGAATTATCCAGTGTAGATAAACTGCTTATCTGTGACTACATTGTGTCAGGACAAAGAGTTTCGGGTAGCACAACAGTGAGAAAAGCACTCTGAAGATATTCTGCTAGGATTAATCAATAAAATGATGGGGCATGGCAAAAGTGGACTGCCGCACACCCATGACAGAACTCCATATACTGTATCATACATACATACAGACTAGACCTAATAAAGTGTAAACATTCTTTCTTTGCAATTTTGGCTTTAGCCAATATTTCCCAATAACTATTTGCTGCAGAGGGTTAGGATTGCATTTCTTATATCTCTATTAGGCTTCTTTATGTTTATTAAGTAGCAAGTAACAAGCAGGAAGGTTTTAGTGCCTTGCTCTAAGGACACTGACAGAAAAAATGAATGAATAATGAATGCACATTAGTTGTTGAAGAGATTGATACTGTGAGCTTTAATTTCTACCATAGCACACCAGAATAGACACACCCTCACACAAAATTTAACATTTTTAACATTATCTATATGCATTATGTGTCAGATTAATCTTCAGTCCTCATGTGGATTATTTTTCTAGTAACACTGTTTCTGGTAAGTCTGTTTTATGTAGGGGACTCAAAGGAACAGGCAGGCAATTTCTGAGGATATCAATGACATTCTTGTCTGAGTTTAAAGTTTCAAACTTAATAGTTTCCTATGAGCAGTAAAAAGCTTTGTAATTATGAGCCATAATTTTTATGAGATGCTGAGTGTGTAACTCCAAGATCTAGGCAGACCCTGAGTAGTGAACAGCTTATGATGATGAGAGAAAATCTCCATAACATCAATATTTTTGAAGTGAATTGCAGTGTAAAACACATAATCGTCCACACACTGTAGACACTCTCTATTTAGATGGAGAATCAAAGTGAAAGCAGATGGTACTGTAAGCTAAAATACTTTCCACTTGAAGTAGACAGTTCTTGTTCAGGGCTCTCTCAGTAGCTGGGCTTGTTCCAGACATCCAGCTGGAGAAGTGCAGTTCAAACTTTTTGGCTCCCACCACTCTCACCACACTGTCGTTGGGTAGAGCATTGATTTACGACAGAAGTTCTCCTACTGGACTGGACGAACCCCGGGGCAGAGATGCAGAATCGCACCCAAGAATCCAGCTACAACAATGTATTTTGTGGGTATTCAAGTATTGTTGCCATATTGTACACGTATACTGCTTCTACAACTGAAAAGGAAAGAAAAACACTTACCCAGAAGGACATAATGCACAGGAGAGTTTAAGATCATACACTGAGACAAATTACATGTGTTGTGGTGCATGCTGTAGTAAGATTTCTGTTTAAGTTATACTAAAGGTGTTTTCACTTATTCTGGCTAATTAGACCTCTGCTCAAGTTGGACAGAGCTATGCACTGAATTACATAACTTATGAGTTTTACTTTTTCACGTAACTTAAGAATATGTTTGCTAGCCAGCATAAATTTCGAATGAAGTAATAAGAATGACAAAGATGTGAGTTTCCCTGCCCTGGTGCAACAAAACTAACAGGAGATTAAGGGAGATATCAGTCAAGCCCAGTCTGCACACGAACACACACTCAAAGCAATGGGTTATGTTTTCAGTGATTCTCCATTAAATGCACAACAATCATTGAAGTGCACAAAGCATGTGGGATGGGATTTTATAATGGAAGCTGGAGAGGCTCTTTCCTAACCCTGACAATGTGAGTGTGCAGAGAGATGCTGGATAAGATGAGACAGAAAGTGTTTATAGCAGAAAAAAAATTAATTTAGACAGAAAAGGCCTTAAAATGCTTTCAGACTTGCTTTTGATGAATTTGAGTGTTTCTATTCATTGGCAAGCTACTTATCTTCTGTCGATGCAATGATAAGCCGATGACTTCATTTAGAACAATCTAAATGATTATACAATTTATTTTGTATGTTGTACAACATATACTGTATCATTACCAATCTCTCACCTTCACTGTCTGATTTATTGTTTTAGTGTTGTTGTTTTTAATTATTCATCTACTTATTTTATAAGACTTATAGCTGCCAAAGCCATTTGTGAGACTGACAAATAACTAGCAGCATGGTGGTCATAAAAACATCCCATGTTCCCATATGGTGACTAAACCAACACTGAGCTTTTTCCACAACTTAGCACAAAGTTAAGAATTAAGCAAGATTTAAATAAAAATGCTGCTGGAGACTCAGACCAGTTTCCTTTAAAAACATCATGAAAGACACATCCTCTTTTCCCAGTGTCATAAATAATTCACCATGTGGCTGTACTGCCTCCTTTTATGTTAGTTCAATACTTTGACTTGCAGTGGCAGCTAAAGCGCAGGTGAAACACATTTTATTAACGACGGTTCCGTTCCATTAAGTGTCCTAAAGCCAGGCTAGTGAGCCAGCATGCACAACACCAGGACAATGGAACCAGCTCACCTAAATGGAATGTCATCATTTATAATGTTGTGAATTACACCTGAGCCTTTCCTGCAATGACATGCCAAAATGTCTGCTGTGAAAAAGGTCTATTAAGGTGTGTTAATTGTGACAAAAATGAGGAAATAAACTGAACATGCAGCCAAAAAAGAAAAATCCAATTAATCATGTGACACAGTTGGCCAGTTGGAAACAAAGGAGATAAAAGCTTTCTGAAAATCTCAGCAAGCACTCTGTGGCATTCAAACCTAATACAGCAGGCCAAATAGATAAGCAGTTTGATTATACATTGACTGGGGGGATTCTAAAAGATCAATATGAATGTGTGATTTACCATACAAAGTGACAGTGATAGCAGATTACAGTATACAGTACACAATGTATTTGTGTTATTGTAAACATGAAAGTTTGAGTGGAATAAAGTTCAGTGAGGGAGCTCATAGGGCAGTGGTTTTCAGTGCTGGTCTTCAGGGTCTAGAGTACTGCTTGTTTTGTGTAACAAAAGGTTATCAATTGCAATTACTTGCCTTCATGAATCCCAGGTGTAGCACAGTTCTTGGTTAGAAAAAACCTCCAACAAAGCTCTTGTTTCCCAGGACCAAGAGGAAACATAATTGTGTCTATTTCTTGACTGAGAAAGGTTCCATGAGCTGTTGTGCAGTTTTATGTGAACATTTAAATGTGAAATGTAACTTTTTTTCAGCTAAAACATTTGAGTTGCATGTTTGGTGGGTACTGTATAAAAATGGCAATGACAATAAGGGAAATTTAAGAGCTTTAGCTGAGGAAACCACACGTTTAATGTCTACCTCCTCTGTGACTGTGCACCTTTGTGCTAACATCCCCATTCAATGTTAGCAATCTCACCACTCCTCATTGAGCTGTGAGGATAGTGAGCTTTAGAAAAAAAACACTTGGCAGCTAAGCACTGCCATATGTTCTCAATTTATCATGTGTGCCATAATAAATCCTCAAAGCGGTAGAGAGTGTGTGTATTTGATATAAACATCAGCGGGGATCATCATAAATTATTGTTGCCCCTTTAGCTTCAACTTTATTATTGACCTCACCTTTGCACGGCCAAGTATCATTATGCAAATGAGCGAAAGTGTGCAGTGACTGATGAGGTTAAGAATGTTGGTCCACTGTTCAAAACTCAAGGCTGGCAGTTGTCCTCATGTCCGGTGGGACCTTGGTGGAATCAAGGAAACTCAAAGAAAACACAAACACAGCCGTGCTTTACTGTGCTCGATGTCATCAACACAGAGCGAAAACACAATTATTAAAAGCCAAACCCTAAAAGGCAATGGGTCTAAGGAAAGATCCAGATATCTGTTTATCAGTCTGAAAGTGGGATTTAAATCCAAATTGCCTGGAAGCCTCTTTCAGACCTTAGTGCATTTTGATGTTGGGAGGTTAATTAGCATCCCGGATTAGATATTTCTTTATGTTCTTAATCAGGTGGTTGGGTGGAAAATGTAAAGGCTTAAATAACTGTGTTTGGCAGTGCAGCTTAGTACATTTTTAAATAAACTTAAAAGTTACTAAGCCTATAGTCTGGCAACAGCCCATTTATATTTCTTTTTATATTCTATATTTCCCAGTCTGAGGGTCATCATTCACAAATACTGTATATGAATCTGTCAACAAAGGTTCATTGTTTATTAAGCTAGGAACACACAATTCTACTAAGACTTAAAGGCTGATCATAAACTTGAGTGATTTTCAAGACTGGAAAGTTTGCACTGGTCTGTGAAATAGCCATTGGAGCTGTCACAATCGTATCAAATATGTTTGATTTTTACAATTGGAAACCAGACAATTCTGAACATGATAAGGTTTTAGCTAGTCAACAATGGAAATCCAAGTGCAGCATGATTGTCTACAACTGTAATCTCAATAATCTGTTGTTAAATAAATGACATACAATTATAGTTGGTAAGGATTTAAAATGTCTTCCAGCTTTATCTATACCTGAGATCGAGATGTTTTCACATTTGGCACTCTGAACTGATATACATCATTTGATATACATAGTTTGCATCCCACATTATTGTGAATGTGATGGGATCCCCCACAGGTCTTTATAATTAGTAAGCTTCCTTGTATGATTGCCAAGATTTCAGCCGACATTTCCTTTTGTTGTCAGTACGCATACTGTATTGGCACATAAATTCTAATATTTTACAAAGTAATGCATGTGCAGTTTAATATATGATAGTTTAATAAGAAGAGAGATGAAAATGACTTATGCCTTCTTCTGGTCTTCTTACTTATGCCTGTCAGCGCATGTTTTCATAGTCCCAGATTTATATCCCTTAGATGGATAGTGCTGGAAGGTAGAGAGATATCTGTTAAAGCAGGTGTTGAGTGTTGAGTTCCTCAGTTGGACTTTAGAGTTGGTTTATCAGACCAAATCTGTCTATAAAGTATGTTTATGTGCCACTATGAGGCCACTTTTCCCCTCGATACTTTATAATATTTCTCCATCAGCACCTGTATACTCTACAGCAGTGCAGGTTGGCTGATCATTATATAGGGAAACTTTCAAGATTTCAATGTATTCAGTGTTTTTCTCTGAAACTGCCTGCGGCTGTTCTTAAAGCAGAGATGTACTAACCAGTGTTTCTCCCAATGCACTAAAAAGAAGGGAGCTGGAATCTATTTGCATTCAGTCAATTAATCTGACTCTCCAATGGTTTTGCCCAACACTGAGCCAGATTCCCATAGAGATATCGAACTAAAGAAAATAATCCAAACGCTCACTAACAACGTTGGATCAACATGGTAAATTCTCAGGCAAAAAAATTAAATGGGACAATAAATCAATTTCTTTTAGAACTTCATGCAATGTCGTGAGGTGAAAGATTTGATGAAAACAATATGAACATTTGGTTTATTATTTGGTCAAATTTTTATCGGTTTGGGCTTAGATAGATAAGCACATGGAGAGGAGGCAGTGATAATACTACTTCATCTTTGGTCTTGCCAATAACAAACCTAATATTCTTTTTTAAATGGTCATACAGATGATTTGTCATGTGTTATCTAATTCTTTCGCTAACATAATCCAATTTCGAGAACTCCTTCAACTTTTTAATCAAATATGTTTCTCCATTAACAGAGAATTGATTGATCTGATCCACTTCATCCTGCTTCAAAAAATTAAAATTTCTTAGAAAAAGCCCACACCCACGTACTGTTCAGTTAAGGCGACACTGTCTGTCAAACAAGGTTGCAGAAATGTGATAGTGTCTTATTTACCTATGTACAAGAACACACTCAATAAACTGCAGGCCTCAAGTAGCTGTTTAAGCCAAACCTTAGCCTGAAAGTGGTGCCAGACAAAATGTCATGGAGCCACTTAAATCAATAGTAACATCAATAAGTTTCTTCCTCCTGTTTGGAGCATGACCACGCATAGCAAATGTTGTTTGTTTAGGAATGAAGGGTCAGGGGGGGTACAGTTTTTTGAAAATTGAATGTTTGGCCTGATAGAAGTGTGTGAGGAATAATAGCAGAATCATTAGGATTCTTTGGTTTGGGATCATGTACATACACTACAAGGACATACACATTTAACATCAAGGACAGGTTTGCATTTGAGTCTTTGCTCCTTGTACAAGGAGCCTAGGTCTGGATAGTCTAAACCGATACTGTACATTAAACTATTTATCCATGTACTCTGCTGTTGTAAAGTATATTGAAATAGGAAAAGAGTCTTTTGTTTTGACAGAATCAGTTGAGGGCACTGTGGTTTTCCTAAGTCTCTACAAGAAATTTCCCATCACAGAATCAGTGATGGGAAACACTTTGTCATCAGTGCAGCAGCACACTGCTGTGAGTCATTATACTCTACAACCACAAAGCTCTCCATTTTCATTCATGCCATAGTGTGTTGGCCCGTCAGACAGAAAGACTGCAGCATCTCTTGCCCAAATTGGCATAATTACAACTGTTGTCATTATAAACTCAGATTAGTTGTCAGCCTTAATAGGCCTACATGAAAGTCTTAGAAACAGTTACATCATCATCATTTTAATTTATAACAATATTTTTCAGACAAAGATCCCATTCCATTTTGTAGCCTAAAAGAACAAAAGAAATCTTGACTTGGCATAAACAAACATCCTCATCAACAATCAAAGAGGATGCTAAACGTATGTTAATTGTGTTGCTGTCAAATAAATTAAAGAGTGGATTCTTTTTTTTACAGGGCATTCAGTGTGCACCTGGTAATTTTGTTGACATCCAACGTCATCATAGTTTTGCAGTGCAAGAATTGCTTCAAAGAAATGGGTCAGATATTTTTCAAAGCTCCAGTTAAATGCACAAAGTTCAGAGCTGTTGTAACCCAATATTGTAAATATATTGCTCTACAAACAAGTCAAAGAACTGAAGAATATGTTCACATTTGTCAAACAATAAACGCCTCATACATAATTTATTGAATTCCTATCTCATCATCTGTCTCCCTCACAAACAGCTTTACACAATAACTGCAACAAATCACAAAGGCAGAATGGATGTAAGCCATGGGCTGCATTGCAGTAAATGCTTCTGCAGCAGGCCAACCAAACAATGCCTGATGAAAATGAATTAACAATGAAGGACGAATTTAAATGCAGTAATTTAATCACAGTGAATTTAAGACAAAAGTTAAAAAGGGGCGAAACAAATCAAAACAAAGTAAAGCCTGAAACACAAGCAGATGGCCTAGTAATGGGAAGCAGGTTGGGCTGGTTGCTAAGTGACAAGGGCTAAGATGAGGGTCCAAAGTTTTGGCTGTGGTTTTGCAGGAAAAACACTTCTCCTCCCTAGTCTGAGCCACCCTCTTTCTCCATAGCGCTGTGGTTCTGACGCTGGCGGGGCAGGACAGGAGGCAGGCCTGGCCAAATGAGAAACAGACCCCCTTCACCCTAGTATTGCCTATTTCTCCCTGTGGCTTTTTTGTTTTCAAAGAAAAAAAGAAGGCTCTCCAAAAATAGATTCGGGGCTCGCGTGCCAATGGGTTTTGAAACCTTTTTTTCCACTCCCTCTAGTCACGCAAGTAGCCTGGCAAGACCTTGAAGAGAGAGCAGGGGGAAAAAACAGTACTCGTAAGAGACAAGACAATCAGAGGGGAAAAACAGTCTCTCTGGAGTGTTTGGAGAACGGATTGTGGTAAGCTGAGGATGGAGCATCCCTGGAGCCTGGCCCTCTGCTGAGGGAACAAGAAGGGGAGACGTCCGTGCAAGCTGCAGGTATGAGGGGTTTATAGGTAATCCAAGCATGAGCAGAGACCTCTCTCTGGTCTGGCCTCTGGAAGGTAGCCTGAGATTCTCCAGAGAAGCATCTGATCCTTATGAAAGGGCCTGCAGACAAAGCAGCTCACACCCGAATGCAAAGATTCCCATTCCTTCTGTCCATAAGCCCATATCCTTCACTGTGATTCACTTCACAATTGACTGATCTCTGCAGCTGGTATTCATCTTTTTATCTGTCACATGATATACTGTATCATCAAGATGAGATCACTGCCTGGATTATAAAAAGAGAGACATTATCTAGGCCTGGTTAACTACCTTAGAAAATCTGCCTATTTTGGTAGCTTCATTATAGAAAGTGCTTTTGAACATAATACAGTGAGAGGGACCCATGGCACAAGCTCTTCTGCAGAAGCCATGTTAAAACCATTATATCCTCCAGTCGTTATAGTCATTATGCCTACAGGGCTACATACGCCCTCTACAGCTAAAGAGCATGAAAGTTCTCCGGAACATCTGAACAAGGGTTCATTTCTTGGCTACCTTTAATGTCAGGTAGGAATGCTGCACAAAACTCTTGGTCCCCTGACAAGACGTGATGCTGTGTCCAAGTCCCCATGAGCAGCTCCACAGAAGGATATCTTCTTCTTCTTCTCTGCACTTTTCTTTGTTGTAATTAATGCCGAACAGTTAAAATAGTAATTATGCTAATAGTTTTACCTTAACTAAAAGCAACTCAACAAGCAAATGTGTTTAGATTTTTGTCTCCCTTTTTTAGATTTTCACATAACCAAAGCACAAAACGATTGTTATACATATGTTTTCAGTGTATAGGTTAGTTATTAAAGTACTTTGCCTAATGCTGTGAGATTTCTGGCTTTTGCAATTAACTTTTTGCTTAGTATCTCTGTTAGGGAATTAAGTTTTCAACAAACTCCAAATATTTCAAATGTCTTCCAATTCTTTTCCCACCATTTGTAGAACTTCTTTCTCTCCATATGTTCAGCTCCTGTATGCAAGAACACAGGACACAAGTGCATGAGGGGAACCTGTTTTGCAAGACCAAAAAAGAACAAAAGACCTCGTGTTTTAACCAAAAACCTTACGGCAGTGCTACGTCACATACAGTGTATCATACATTACTAGCCATTTGGGACAAAAGGTATGGATTAGATCCTGCTCATTACCTGCCAATTCAGAATCAACCACAGCACATTTGACTGAAAAGAGATCTTTAAGATTATAGTGTTAACCAAAGATTACCATCCTTCAGGATAATTTCAAAGTCTGACCTGTTGCACTTTTGATAACCAATTACTTTTTAACTCACCAGCCAATTCCAGATAAAAAATGTACTTGCCAAGAATTGTTTTGAAAGAATCTACCATGTTTTCTTGGTAGAACTACATCACTATTAAATAAAATCAGATTAAAATCAGATGCTATGTCTTGATGTAAAAGTTGCTTACTTGGTTATATAATGGGTTTAGTTTGTAATTAATCATGAAGTGTAATTTTGCATAGACCTCCACCATGTCTGGAGACATCAGACACCAATGGTTGACTTGCACCAATGGCAATCGATCAAACCTAATATGCTACTGATGAATAATATAGAAAATGTCATGACAGTTACAAAGAAAAACACTAACATCCTCTTGAGTCACCCAGGCTCCTTTAGTATGACACAACTATTTTATGCTTACATAACTGAAACAAGCAGCTTCTGAATCTTGAAGCAACAAAAGAAATGCTTCACAGATATGGCTGTAGTTAATGGGCATTATTCTACCAGAGCAGTAATAACTCATTCTCTGAATGTGCCACAAGAAAAAGATAATTTTGCATCTATTCAGATATGCAGGTGCTCTGCTAGTAACAAAGGGAAATCCTTCAACAATGCATGAAATTAGCTGATTAGCAATGACTTTGATCAAAGTGTGGAACTGATCAATATGAATAACAACACTTTGGTCCTGCAGCAGGTTCAAGGATTTCAAAGGCTGCATTCTTCCTCTGTGAAAAAGCAACTTTAAGCATGAATGGCATGAATAATGACCACACTGAAACAGAATACAAATAGGTGTGCTTTGAAAGGGAAATTTTATATTTGTCAGCCTGGGTGTTGTTTCTTATATTTGTCCATCATGACTGTTAGCCGCGATAACAGGTGATTGCATTAATCACCTGTGTGTGGTGTGTAGAGATTTAGGAAAGGTGACCTACAAGGACAACTTACACATCTACCTACAAATCGTACAAGTTAACAGAAATTATTTAAAACTCTTTTCTTTGAGTCCCACTGAAAGTAAACATATTAAACACAGTAGTACCCCTTGGAAATCCATTTAGAGTAGCTTTTGTAGGAAACTACATAGCATAGCTGATCTACTTCCTGATCAACTTGCCAACAGACTTACATGATATTCATGCACACATGCTGATTTATTTACACCAGTGTGATGCTGTGGTTCACTTTTGATTTAGCATGTGTGCATGCTGCAGAAGTGTTAGCAAATGCAATCAAATGGTCTGATAGTTTCTTAACTGAAAAACAAAATGACAATGTACACACCATTTAGTTTTCATTAACTTTCAATATACAATAAATAAAAGATCCAACTTGTGATCTGTGGCCCAAGCCATGTTAAGCTTCCCACAGTCCATCAGGTCCCAAACCTCTACAATGGACATGGAGTACAATGTTATCATTTCCAATAGGCATAATGGAAAAAATATTAGAAAAACATCCAGGTTAACAAATACAGTAAGTTAAGTATTAAGTAAACTAATTCAATAGCTGGTGAACAAAATTCCAAGATCAAGGATTTTCAGTATCATATGAGCATGACAGCATTGACAACTCTATAAGAGACACAGAGGTTCAAGCATACATCAGTGAAGGGAAAAGGGCAGCCTGGCACTGAAGATTGCATGTTAACAGAGCAGACCGGTGTATCCACTTTGTGTTGACGGGAAAATGATAGATTTCATTTGGTTTACGCAGAGCCTTTAATTTAAGCTTTGAGTAATGACTTGGCTTATGCCCTCATACTCATATCATCTGAGTTCTGTTGTGTATATACTGGCCTGTGATCCTAGGTGCTCAGTTTGGGTCACAGCATTCATCTCATAAGCTGAATGTATCATCAACGGCCTGTCCAATTCAGCCAGCTCCGCCCATATTTCCATTCCAGGGACAAAAAATACACAAATGAATTCACCTCTTTGTGTGTGTGTGTGTGTGTAATTGCTCAGAATATCAGGGGGTTACCAGGGTTTATGTTTCAGGTCCATAACCAATCAGAGGCAGGCCTTGGAGCAGGCAAACAGCACTGGTCCAGTTTCAGCTCTGTTTCATCAGAATGAGTGTTGTCTAGCCTCAGGGCAATAAGAGAGTGAGTGAGTGAGCAGTGAGTGCCCATGACAGGTGGGATTGGATACTAAAAAATAACACTATTTAGTAACATCATTGACATGCATTCATTCTAAAAAGGTTAATAATTGGACCCTAAGTCACAGGCCAGTATATACACAACAGTTCAAAAAAGGCTCTGACAAATGCATTTCTAGAGAGAAAGGTTTGGATTTTTACATGTCTTGAACTTTCTGCTGTTTCATGAAAAGTTCATTGGAGTAAAAACAAGTGATCATGGTTTGTTTTTTTTTGTCTTTGTGATGTTTTTGTTACATCATCATATCATTTTAGAGCCAGTATAAAATTTTAAACATAGAAATTTTATGTACAATATGAAAACATTCTAGAAATACTAAACCATCACAATAGACATATACATTTCTCAACTTTGCTTTTCTTATGTGTTTTACGATCTGGGTAATAGCAATTGAGGGCAATTAGTTGAAACAGCCAAACAGACATTTCTAAAGTAGCAAAACAAAGATAAGTGCAGAAACCACAACAGTCAAGTAATTATAATTTAAGAATTGTTGTGAGAATGTCAATTGGATACGCCTAAAGACAGAAATCTGAGATTTGACCTGGGGTTTGGTGTGGTCAGTGTTACATAATGAATGATCTCTGTGCTGCAAAACATAATGAATGAGATCTTTAGGCAAAATAGATGAATGGACGTTAGAACACAAAAATGGGTTTATCTCTTTTTTTATCGCTGCTTTCGATAGAAATAAGGGTATCGGTAATGCCAGTACTTTAAGTAGTTACGTTGCATCTGGTATTGTGTGTTACATCATATATGCCTATCCAAATTTAATGATAAAAAATGACACATAATGGCTAGCATTAAATCTAATTTTGTTAATTTGAGATTTGTTTTCTTAAAAATATTAGGACTGAACTGGGCTATTTGAGGCCTGCATTTGTCAATTCATCCTATTGCCCTGGGACAATATGGAGTTTTGAGTTGTATAAGGTATAAGCCTGAGGTTACAGGGTAGTGCTAATGACTTTAGCTGTAGATTTTCCAGGTGTGGGGTTCCAGAAAAAATACTTCTGGAAGTGTCTAAATCAACAATACATCAGTGTTCAGAGGAGCCCAATTTATAAACCCTCAGGGCAAAACACTGGTCATCTCTTGTGCTTTGGCAAATGTCATGACACTTCCTATATGTTAAAACATTGGTTTTCTTTCACTTGTAATCTACAGTCATACAGCTTTGAATATATCGATGGATTAATTACACATACCTATTATTATGTGATTAATCACAATCATATATTATATAATTTTCATAAATTACCATTATTCTGAGGTGAGAACAATGTGACAGAGGCGGCAGTGTGTTCACATAAGTACTTTAATCAGGCACTTTGCTCAAAACATTTCTCTGGAGCCTAGAATATGGGTGAACATTTGGAGGAACTTGTCTTCTATGGCACCATTATACGCACAGTTTGGACAAACGTAAGGGCAGGTAACACTGTTCAATATAAAGCAATATAAACAAGGAACCTTCATTTTATCAAGTAGGTAGTGTACAGTATATTTGGCCATGGTCAGAATAATCTCCTTGTAAATAATTTACCAAGCCTCTCAGCTTCTGAGGTCTACCTATATAATAAATAAAAATACTGTAAAATGTTAGTGTTGCTTAAGATAATGTTATCGAGGGTCTAAAACTGGAGATTAAGCAAACAAAATACTTTTATAATAACTGAAAAGAGAGAGGAATCCACATTTAGGATACGGCAAGGCTCTAAGTAATTATTAATGTAAATTTACACTTTATTTTATTTGTAAAGACTTCCAAAAGCACAGATATGGTCACAAATGTATTTATAATGTAGGCATCTGTGCAAACGCACTGTGTGAAGTATGGCTGAACATGTACATGACATGGAGATTTTCTCATTAATTAAGAAACATTCTCTGGTGGTGTTTGAGAATTCATAAATGCTTTTTCATTCTTCCTTCATACCGTATGTAACATGTATTAGTATGACTTTTAATCTACAGTATACTGTATTCTTTATAGTACTATTGAGAAGAGGGGACAGATGTGGTCCAAAGTAACATTGATTACAGTTTGTAAATAAATCTATACAATAAATCTTTACAAATATGAAAGAAACCTTCAGCACATTTTAGTGTCAGGATGGCACTGATTTAGAGCTTAAGTAATGCTTCTTTAATATTTTACAGAGGAACATTACATGAGTAGACAAATGACCAGGAACTGCTTACATTCTCTGGAATGATTAGTCTGCTGATTGAGCAAAACATTTTACATTTACCACATAGCTACTCAATGTTCTCCCTCAAAAGAATTATTTTCACAATGCAAAATGAAAGCAGTAAGGCTCGCTGTGAGAAATTAAAGCCATGGCACCTGAAGGACAGGATCATTGGATGTCGAGTTCCATTTTCCTTTGCAGAAAATTAAGGGACGTATGTTCCATATGACTAAGACAATTTTTCAGCATTTCCTTTTGATGTGAGATCAAACACTGGATGCCTAGAAAATCTGATCACACAATACTCTATCCTGACTGATGTTTCATTTGTTCAACCAAGAATGTCTCTTCCTCTATAAATATTTACAATAATCTGTTACAAAAATCCATATTCATAAAGCATTAATAGAGACCTTCATTTAAAACCACAAGTCTAAGAATTACAAGAGATAAAACCAAGTTACAGTACAAACAGGTATACAGTACAAACAACAAATATACAAATATATTCTGAGGTTTTAGCAACCTTTTGACACTTTAATGCCATTTCTTACAGAAACCACATGTAAGTATAAAAATATAGATGATGCTTTTGTACAAAATATTGACATCATGTATGAATCTCCATTTGAAATGTGCAAATTGATCAACAGAAGAATAAGGAGTTTATTTCTCATGCACGCACGCACACACACACACACACACACACAAACACACACAAAAGGCATAGTCCATTTTGGCCTCTTAGTCATGTAGTTCAGTTTTTCTTCAGTAAGCACCACAACTTCAGCTATTTGGACTTCTTAGTGTAACCTTGTGTACTAGTTCTTTTGAGAAAGAGAATAGAAATGAGAATAGCATTTACTCAGTAGAACGTGTCTGGGACAGCAATGACTTTAATTCACCCTTAACATTTGTCTTTAGAATTCAAATCCTCAGCTCTGCCTCTTCGCTGTGTTCCAAATTGTGTTCAGTTGTGCTGATCATTGATGCAGAGGGGCCCTGTGAGACACTGAAGGGCGTGATTGCAGGAGAACGTGCTGCCAGTGGTGAGAGAGAGGGGGAGAAACTTGGAGACATGGCGACTGAGGAAATGGATCCCTCTGCGCTGATGGGAGATCTTCGTAAAGAAGCCAAGTGGGGGAACGTCCTCCCCACAGCAGGCTTCGGAGGTACAGTTTTGGCCCCGGGGTGGGCCACAGAGGTTATGAGAGGTGGGGGGTCGATTCTTGACTCAGCCTTTGCTTTGTGATGAAAAGACCTGCGAGGATGAGGAGGAGCTGTTTCATCTTTTAAACGTGCTATTTCAGTAAAAACGTTAGCTAAAGGTTGGAACTGGGGACACCAATTTAGCAGGTAGTCCCAGTTATAGCTGCCCCGCAGTTCCTCATCACTGGCCACAATGGCTGTGAGGGAGCCATCCACAGCAGGTTTTCCATCCTCTGGGAAAGTATAATCTTTAGGGTGGGAGATGCTGAGTCCCCGTCCCACACCCACATACCCACCCACCTCATCCCTGTAGACTGGCACCTGGCCAGCTAATAAAGTACCATTCAGACTTCCCAGTTTCTTCCCTTTGAACCAATCTATGGAAGGCTCACAGGACACATCTGATAGCTGATCTGCATCCTGCTGGATTCCAGAGTCTGGACCTCGGGCAGAGATGCGCTCCTGCATGGAGGAGGAGATACTTGACACTCGAGGGTATTCATTAATCATTCTGATCTCATCATCTTCTGCTGCCTCTGCTTCCGCAGAGCCACGCCCGCTGGAGTGAGAGGGATCCAGGGATCCTCCACGAGTGTATGGACCCCCACTGCTGCCACTCTGATCAGCCGTGTATCCAGGAAGGGCCTGATGGTAAATAATTTCATTTGCTGCTATTTTAGTTTCCTCAAACTTGTGCAGCATGGTGCCTGATGCTGGCGTTCGACCATGTGCTTTTTGCACCTTCTTCTGACGTCTTAATTTAACAAAAAAAAGAGCCACAGCAATCATTATTAGTATGACTATGGTCCCAAGTGAAACTGCAATGACACTGATGAGCAGCATATTCATGTCTGTGGTGAGACCAAAAGATGTATGGGTCACATCTATGGTAACTTTGGCCACTGCTATGCGGGATGCTTCCAGAGGGCTGTGAGCAGTCACATCCAGTGTCATTAGACGCACTTCTCTTTTGGAGCGACTCACATGTCTACTGTAGCTGTCCATCTTTAAGGAAATTGCTCCAGTTGATGTATTGGCTTCAAAATAAGGTGAACTGTCTGCTAGAGAGTAGAGGACAATGCCATCCACGCCTCCATCCTCATCTCTGGCTTGTACTTTGCCAATTATCTGACCTTTCTTTGCTCCCTCAGGCACTTCGAATGAGAAATCTGAGGAGGTGAAAACAGGATCATATTCATCCTCCCCAGTAACATAAACTTGCACTGTTACAGTTGCAGAATGGTTTCCAGCATCCATGGCAATAGCCACAAAATGGAAGGAGTTTACCTTCTCAAAGTCAAAAGTAGAGCGAGTCCGTACTTCTCCTGACGTTTGGTTGATGAGGAAGGCCTCTCTTCCCTCTTTAGAGTTGTCTAACATGTAGTACCTCAAATGTCCAAAAACACCTCGGTCGTGGTCGATTGCATGCAGCATGGTGACTAAGGCATTCTGGGGTTGGTTTTCCCTGATGCTTGCAGTTACTAGTTTGAGGGGAAAGAAGGGCCGGTTATTGTTGATGTCCTTCACTTCGATGCTGACTAGGGCTAAGGCGTAGTGCCCTTGACCATCAGTAGCCTGGACAACAATCATATGGGACAGCTGTCTCTCGCTGTCCAGAGGTCTCTGCAACCTCAAGGCTCCAGTCCACTTGTCCACCTGGAAAAGGTCTGTCTCGTCCCCGGAGCTTATGGAGTACTGCACCTCTCCATTGGGAGTCGAGTCTGGATCCGTGGCAGATAGATGCAAGATCTCTGTACCTGCCACTGCACCCTCACTCAGTACCACGCTGTACTGTGCTCGGCTGAACGCTGGAGGATTGTCATTGGCATCTGTAACACAGATGAGGATAGGCACACTGGAGCTACGCTGAGGGATTCCACGATCTGATACCACAACAGTCAGGTTATAACTTGGCACTGCTTCAAAATCCAGCTCCTCCACCAGGATCAGGCTGCCGACTGTCTGGAAGCCCTGCCCCTCCAAGAAGCGCACGCTGCTCTCAATCTGGAAGGTATTACCCAAGTTGCCACTGGCAATGGCAAAATCAAAACCACAGTTGTCACGGGACAGGTCTCCGTCAACAGCTTCTAAGGTCAGAACAGTTGATCCAGGAAGCCCATCTTCAGCCACCGTGGCTCTGTATTCTGACTGGCGGAAGATGGGGGTATTGTCGTTGACATCGGACACTTGTACCTGGACAGTGGCAATGGATGAAAGGGATGGAGTGCCCTGATCCCGTGCCTCAATTACCACCAAGATGGAGGGATTCTCAAAATCAAACTCTGTTTTTTGGTTGACGAACAGGGTACCTGTGAAGTTACAAAGAACAACTTCATTTTAATCTTATGTCCAGAGCTCATCATATTAATTATCAAGGTTGTTCATTACACAGGGTGGTTCATTATTAAAAGACATAAAAATGACAACATTTGAGGCCAATGAATTGCATTTGAGAATAGGAGACAGAATAGCTTGAGGCAAAAAGAGTCCTCTTTTGTAACACACTCATTTTTAGATACTATCTCAAGCAAAACATCTGAGGCAGATAAAATTAAATCTGGCTTTCAATTATTTTTGATGAACAAAATTATTAAATATTTTGCAATGCCTGTACAAATACGTCCAAAGCCCAAGTGTGCACCCAACCAGAGCCTTAGGGAATAACATTAATTATGAAGGGCAATTAAGGGGAGCTTTGGTTAGAAATGGTTAGAAACCCCCATAAATGTGAACACAGTAACCTTACCATTGCTTGGGTCAATGTAGAAGAGGCCCCTAGTTGATGACTTTACTCTGTAGGTAATCTTCCCATTCTCCCCAAAGTCACAGTCAGTGGCTGTTACGGTGATGACTGCACTGCCTGCTGGGAGGTGCTCTGATACAGTCACCTGATGAGAAACACACAATACAGATATATGTACATCCATTACAGATGCTTCAACAATTTAACAAAAGGGTGGTGTCAGTTGTGTGAAGGTAGCTGTACCTGATAGAAGTCTTGAGTAAAGGTGGGGGCGTTATCATTTACATCATCCACCAGCACAGTGAGATTGGCCTCGCTTTGATGTTTGGAGTCGGATGAGCGGATGGTAAGAGTGTACCACGTCCTTTCCTCATAGTCCAGCGGGCCAGTCAGAGACACCCCTCCTCCATAACGATGAATCCCAAACATGCCTTGGCTGTTAGTATCTGGGTGTAGTGTGTAGGACAGGGCTGGCCCTGAGTCCACATCATTTCCTGTTACCTGGGTGATAACTGTGCCAATGATAGTATCTGTATGTATGTGATAATAAGGTGGGGAGGCAGGAGAAGAAGAGCAGACCTTTAGGTTACAGCTGAAATGAAGCACAGAGACTCATAGTTTTTTTCCTCTTTATTAACAAATATCCTGGTCTAGAAAGCCTTGATCTAATAGACAGGAAATGAGCAGAGGAACTTGGCAATAGCTTGTTTCAATAGGGCCAGACTTTTCTCACTGAGCCATGCTGAGTGAGCTGCCAGGGAGTGTGATATGAGGCTTTGTGATAAGATCACTGGACTAACTTCCACTGTGAAGCTGACTTACCCTCAGGCACTCGGATCTCCCGAGGCAGAGGAATCATGGGACTGTTGTCGTTGAGGTCAATGATGATCACAGTGAGGGTGGCAGAGCCAGCCAGCCGCGGGGTTCCCCGGTCTGTTGCTGTAACAACAAGCCTAGTGCCACAAAATGAATGTCAGTGTCTGAACTTTTAACTTTTATGAACCTGATTGTGTAATGTTTCAGCCACCACCAAGATCAGCTTCTTGGTTTTTCAGAATGAACAGTAGAAGATACTGGATTTTCTATACTTGTTTTTTTTAAACGTTACAAATCTGTAATTGAAAAATAATTGTTTAAAATCTGATTTTAAAATACCATCTACAGGGCAAACATTTTTTTAATATCTTTTGATACGCTCTGGTGAGGATCAGCTTATTTGCATTTTCTCCCATGTTCTCCTCTTCTCTTTGTATAACTGAAGTCATGGTTAAAAGAGGACCTATTTTAAACTGCAGCTAATATTGCTTTCTTACAGTACAAAAAATGTGGAAACAGAATACAACTAAAAGGTTTAAACTGATTTTATTTTATTTTTAATCAAAATATGCACATAAAATTAGCTTTTACACTAAAACAAAGAATGTTAGTTATGAAAAGGAATGGACATTATCAAAGTAACAAACATTAAACATGCATGTGTTAAGGGCAGTGATGAGCTGAGGGGAACCACATGGCAGGATGTGATTACAGATAAAATGGAAGAAAAGAGGAAAACTCACTTTGTTTGCGTCCAGATCTCTCTGTCCATTATAGCTGCAGTTGTGATGCTGCCAGTCAGTGGGTCTATCTTAAACAAGCCACTCATGGATGATGACCTGATAGAGTAGGTCACCTGACCATTTTGACCCTGGTCCAGATCATCTGCAGCAACCTGAGGAAATGACCACCGCATTTTGGAAATTAATATATTGAAATATTTGCAACAGCTGTTTCAGTGTAACATGAACTAGTGAGCAATATTAGACTTGGAAGTCAAGAGTTCATAAAAATGAGCTATGTGGACCTGGCTTCATTGTACAAATGATTCTATAGCATATACCCTGAGAACACATGCAATTGAACAGTAATTTCAGAGACATTTCTCTACAACGCTGATCTAGATTTATGAAGCTTGAATTCTTGTTTTATTCTACAACTGGGGGACAGGCTACTGCACCTGAATAATGGGAAAATCATAGCCTTGTGCCTCTCTAATGTAGGCTACATAGTTCTGGAGTTGGAAACGTGGCAAGTTGTCGTTGACATCTTGCAGGATTAAGTTGACAGCCATGTAGGAGCTGGAGGATGCTGTTTCAGCTTTCACCACAAGGCGGAGTTTCGGGGTCTCCTCAAAATCTAGTCCTTCAGATTTCTGGACCCATATTTCACCTAATTAACAAAAATAACAATGAGTCATACTGTAGATTTGGACAACATTGTTTTGTAGTGTACGCTGCTATCGCTGCACTTACCAGTGATGGAGCTTATTCCAAAAGATTGCATTCTGTTTCCACTGAAAATACTGTAGCTGATACCAATTTGAGAGCCATCAGGATACTGGGCCTGAGTCTGCGTTACTACTGTGCCTATAAGGTGAAACACACACTCTGTTGGAACATTTTACTTCTACTAATTATTTTCATTATACATTCACACATTTCATATCACTCAAACCTTTTGCAGCGTTCTCCTGCAGACTGACATCTCGAGCCGTGCGAGAGAAGCGAATCCCCCTGTAGCTCTGCTCCCTGATATAAATGATAACCACCCCCAGGGAAGATTGAGTTGGGTTGCCCTGGTCCATGGCCTGAACTATCAAAGTCCTCTGGCTTTGGGTCAGACTCTGCAACTTCTCTGTGGCCTGGATGTCTCCTGTCAGTGAGTTGATGGTGAAGCCCCTCACAGGGTTGGCAAAACGATAAAACACAGAGCCATTAGCCCCAAAGTCCTTGTCCTCCGCCCTCATGGTGGCCAGCACTCGGCGGCTGGACACGCTGCTGGCGGAGATGTTCACAATAAGTGGGTCCAGAATGAAGAAGGGCGAATTGTCATTCACATCCTGAATGTAGACAGTCAACTGAGCGGTGGAGTTACGTGGGTTTACAGGGGAGGAGTCAGTGGCACACACCTCAAAAGTGTAAGAGGCGGTTCTCTCTCTGTCTAGTGGTGCTGCTGTGATAATGCGGCCTGTGTTCTGGTCTATGATGAACATGCTCTGGGAGCCACTGCTCAGAAAGTACAGCACCTGGCTGTTGGGGCCCTGGTCCAGATCAACAGCTTTAACCTCCAGGACCAGTGAGCCGATGGGAACATCTTCAGAGACATCTGCCGTGTAGCTGCTGCTCTGAAACTGGGGGCTGTGATCATTGATGTCCATAACGGTCACCTCCACTGTAGTGGTGCTGCTGAGGGCAGGGTGGCCCTGGTCCTGAGCTGTGACTGTTAGCGTGTACCCAGCTCTCTTCTCCCGATCCAGAGGCCTGGAAGTGGACAGCACACCTGACTGTTTGTCCAAGTGAAAGTCTCCAGATGGATCTCCAGCTGCAAGAAGAGCAGTGGCAAATGGTTATAAAAGTTATAAAAAAATGCAAAATCATGGGAGCAGTTGAGGTGGTCATTTGGAACCTGAAGGCTACAATGAAACAAATTCTCACCTGTAATTTTGTAGCTCATCGCCGCACTATTGCCTGCATCCTGGTCTGTGGCTTTCAGGGTAAACAGAGGCAATGCCTCCAGGTTTTCAGGAACCTCTATGGTGTAGTAGAGACGTCCAAAGAAAGGGGCGTTGTCATTCTCATCAAGCACTCTGATCCTGACTGTGGCTTTGGCATAGTTGGGGGGAAGGCCTCCATCTTTTGCATAAACTGTCAAAACACGCAACAGACAACATGACAAAATTAAAAGATAACTCTTAAGAAATTAACTCTTAACATTATGTATCTCAAAGAAGTCATCTTAGAGCACATTTTATCTGTGATGGTGTAGTACAGTCAGAGGTCAGTACCTGTTACGGTGTAGTACTCTTGGATCTCCCTGTCCAGCGACTTAGTGGTCGTTATTACACCTGTAACTGGGTTGATGCTGAAACCCTCCTCTGAGATACCGCCATATGTCACCTGCCCATTGGTTCCTACAGAGAAACACACAGTAAGTATGCTTTCATTCAAAAATGGATTGTAAAAAATTTGAACTAATATCAAAATGTCACCAAATCTCAGAAACCTAATTCATTTGACCTGCAAATACTTTTGGATTTCTCTTGTTAATAGCATATATATATTTCTTTGTTTGTTTGTCATTATTTTTTGCTGTTTTTTTGGCAGTGATGGGCCCTCTCTCAGGTGTCTGGATGCCAGATTGCGTGCTAACAAAAAGCAGTCTGGCAACCTCACCTGTTTACTTCACTGATTGCTTTTGGAGAGAAAGTTTATAATCCTTCTGTTTTATGTGCTTCTGACTAAGTCTGGGGGAATGTGCCCTTTCTGTTCCCTCCCACCCTACTGCGTGGTCCTCAATTAAAAACAACTGTTAATGTCTGTAATTTGAACACGTACTCAGCACATGAAGGCTGAGAAGAATTACAGGCATTCTTGTTTGTCTTTATTGCTGAAGCAGCACAATTTGATATCCATTAAAAACAAAATACACACTCATACATACAGCAAATCTTGATTAGACCAGGCAAAATTTGGTCAAATGTTTTTTTTAGGTTACATATAATCAGCATTTCTTTGATTATATTTCAACATATAGTTAGGCCCTGTTTCACATCAAATATAGTAATTCAAATGATGCTCAAACAACTTACCAAATCGGTGCTCACTGGGAATGTTATAAAAATAGGATTACATGTACCAGAGCTGCAGTAATTAAGTCACACTGTATGTCTCACCTTGGTCCAGATCAGAGGCACACACTGTCAGCACACTAGTTCCTAGAGGCTGGTTCTCAGAGATCTGGGCTTCATACTGACTCTCCTCAAACCAGGGCAACTCATCGTTAACATCAATCACATGGACACACAGCATCTGGCTGGAGGAGTGCTGGGGTATCCCATGATCCTCAGCGATTATTGTGAGGTTAAAGACGTCCTGCTCCTCACGGTCCAGAAGTTTGAAAATAGACAGAGAGCCTGTAGAGAGATGAATCGGGGGTTCAAATGTGAGGAGAGATTTCCTGTGTGTGTGTGTGTGTGTGTGTGTGTGTGTGTACTTTAATACAGCCTGTTTCACAGAGGCAGGTACACACGACAACTACAGTATGAAAGCATGCTATCGAAGGCAATAAAACATACCACTTTCAATGGTTGTGCGTAGTCAAGTGATTTAAAAAGCAAGTGTGAAAAGTTGCCGTGTGAGGGCCAAATCAGAGCTAATCTCCTCCACACACACAGCTTTGCCTACCTGAGTGCTACCACCACCACTGCGGTAACAGCCCAACGGTCTGGCCACAGTTTACGAGATTTTCCATTGGAGAATGCCGCAGCCATCAAGAAAGAAGCAGTAAACACACACTCTAGACACGCAACAGCCAGGCCTGCCGTGCTCTGTAGAAATTAGGGGCACCCTTGCCTTTTCATTATCCTGCCCTAAGAGGGTAGAGCTTGCATTGATTCAATTTCAATTTCATTCTTTAAAATGAGCTGCAACTGTTAAAGAAAGAGAAGGCCAGGGCTGCTTTGGTTTGAACTTTCTTGTGCGTGTTTTTGCTTTGTATCTTGCTAGGACTGAGATAACTTGCCCCTAAGCTTTTAATCTGGTAGGAATTACAGGCTGGAATATTTTCACCAAATTTGACTCCTCTGTGATCCTGCCGTATCCCTGGTCACTGATAACACATGGGCAGAAAAAAAAACAGTGGGAAAAAAGGGAAAGTTTTCTTTGGGATGTTTTCAATTCCAACAGTTTAAGCCTATGTGAGGTTTGTGGCGCCATCACTTTGGACTGCAGTGTGAGGGGTTAGCTGAGGTTGCTCAGACAACAAACACAACTTTCTTGTCTTGTCTGCAGAAGTCATTTATCAACATTTGATGTGTTAATCCCTGAATGTGTTGTCTTTTGAAAAGAAGCAATTCACCATATCACTAGTGCACACTCCCTTTGCTCCAAAAGTGAAGAGAATGACCTCCCTTCTAACAATGAGTGATGAGAATGCGTCTCACTCGGTGACTTTATATATTCCTAATAATAGTGTAATAGTTCTTTATATTGTGGTTAACTGTGATGCCAAAGTAATAAAAACAGAGTGTGTTGAGATGGTCCCAGGTCTACGGTCACTGACCCCAAAACAGGAGCAAACCAGGTGCTCAGAGGTTTAAGTCTGTCATTATTCTAACAAATAACCAGTGTGTGTGAAAACACTTCAACATGAGCACACGTACTGGGCTGAAGCAGAAGTGGCTTGCATGACAGACCCTGAATGTTTCCATACCCGAGCTGCTCCAGGGGGCATCCTGGTTGGCAACTTGAAGGGGAAGGCAGAGCCTACGTCGACACGTGTCTCAAACACCACAACAAAGCCCACAGGACCAAATAGCCCAAGGTCAGCGTTGACTAACTGACAGAGTCTCATGCAAGCACACAAACACGTATGTGCATGCCTACACACACACACACACACACACACACACACGTGCTTACACATAAACACGCGTAACTGATCCCCTCTCTAATGGTTCCCAGAAGCCCGAGCAGGAGGTTCTTTGGTCTTTCATGGGAATAGATCCACAATAACAGATGATGGGGTGTGTGCGTGTGTGCTTGTGCATGCTTATGTGAGTGTGTGTGTTATATATCTGGCAGGCTCCTCTGTCTGTCTGGCCTCCAACTGAGAGAAATAAGTCATGAAAGGTAAAGAAACAGTACTTAGACGTAAGCAGAATATTCCAAGAGTTTGTGTGTGTTTAGTGATTGTGGTGGGCCGTGTGGAAACACATACACACACAAAGTTGAGTACACATGTAATGTAAAATGTAAGGTAAAATTTAGAGGTGGCACACATGCTTGAAAAGTCAATGAACAGATCCAAACAGGTGTGAATGGATGCAGATTTGCGTGTCTGCTTATATTTCAAAATATTTCAACTTGAGAAAGGGATTTGCAATACACAGTAATGCTTAAGTGCTGGAATTCCCAACAGGTGCTGGAATCAAAGATAGAAAATAAGTTGAAGGTTTCAGTACTATCTATATAATTAAGCAGGGGCAAAAAGGAATTGGCCTGGAGGAATATAAATAAGTGAGACAAAATGTTGATATTTGATGCTAACGTGCTACATTTATATTGTATATGTATGCCTCCCTCCTTCCCAGAGCCACATATGCATTGGCTGTTTTGTGGCTAAAACAAAGGACAAGGAAAAACAAGCTGAAATGAATACACAAAGGGGAAACTCGCTTATACAGAAGATCATTATTTTCTGAGTTCTCTCAGATGTAGGACTTACGCAACACTATCACGAGAACAAAACATGGAAGATTTTGCAAAACCCCAAATTATGTTAAATGACGTAATTTTTCATGATCTATTGCTGCATATCTGTGTATGGCAACTACAAAATGGTTTTGGCTAGTAAAAGACTGTAATTATGCAGACTCTAATTGTTGAGCATGATGAGATGCAAACTGGTCTCCAGCATGTAAGACAGCTGTTCAACCAACCCATCCACCACCCCGACCTCCACGCCCTTACTTTGCACCTTGCAACATAATCAACACACTACCTCCTGCACTGGCACTGAGGTGGACTTACCAGTTTGAGGGTTGAGGCTGAATGTTCCTCCAGTGTTGCCTGACTGGATGCTGTAGGTCACTCTGCCATTCTCCCCTTGGTCTGCATCTCTGGCCATGACATACAGCGCTACAAAGCCAACTGGCTGGTCCTCCATCACACTGACAGCAGTTGGCGATCTGAACACTGGTGGATTGTCGTTCTCATCGGTTACATACACCCTCGCCGTGACAGAACCCCAGCGCCTCTGGCTGGCATTGTGGGCAGAGTCTGTTGCCTTTACAACCAGTATTATGTTGGAGGTGACCTCATGGTCCAGCTCCTGGCCCAAGGAGAGAATGCCAGTGGAGGGGTCGAGGGTTAGTAGGCCAGGGGTGTTTGGCCACTGCTGGAGAATGGAGTACCTCAGCTCGCTGTTGGGCCCACTGCCATCTTTATCTGTGGCCTGGAAAGTATAGACAGACGAACCGGGATCCATGCTCTCAGAAATGACGATGGTGATAGGGTCCTCTGGGAACTGAGGGGCATGGTCATTGCTGTCCTCTACGTCAATGTCCAGGTGGACCAGGGTGCTGCTAGGAGGGGCCTGAGAAAAGTCATCCACCTCAATCTGCAGGGTGTAGCGTGAGTCTCGTTCATAGTCAAGAGGATGAGCCAGGTACACGTCTCCGGTGAGACGGTCCACAACAAAGGTCCCATCTCGGTCTGTACCCCCCACCACTATGTAGGTCACCTCCCCTTCCTCGGTTTCTCTGTCATGGAGGCGGACTGAGCCAATAACAGAGCCAGGCTTGGCCTCCTCCACAGAGTTGAAGGATATGGAGTAGGAATTAGTCTTAGAAGTAGGTCTGTTAGTGCTGAGGATCTGCAATGGAGAAAAACACTGTGTAAATATAGAGGACAGAGCAACGTGACAGTGGTTCTAATGCTTCATTTAGATGCCCGGTGGCAGCTTAAGTTTATGATTTTCAATACAAACGATTTCACTCTACACTCTTGTACTGTAAGTGTTCACTGGGAATAAATGAAACCAGTAATGAGGGTTTTATTGACTTGAATGACACGCATGCTACACTTAAATCACATTTAATCTGTCACTCATGTCGCTGCCAGGAAAAATAATAGAAGATAAAAGTAACACAATCAGGGGAGGAAATGGTGAGAGGGGTTGAATTTAGCACTGGGACATATTCCTGTAACGTGTATAGCTTTACATTTCCTTTGATGAGCAGTTCAAGTGTCTTTAAAGACTTCAACATTATTGCTTCTCTCATTCGTGTGAAAAGAGCACCATAAGTGACACATTGTTTTAATAAAACATTTTTTTGAGACAAGCAAGGACTGAGAAAGTTAAGCAGCTGTGAACGGGACATGAGACAGAGAGGTTGTGTTGATCACTTTTTCAGCAGCATTACTGCAGTATTTTGTAAGCTGAAGGGGTGAGCTAGATACTCACTCAGCATTGCACCCTACAGCACAATTCCCACAGTAAGTAGGCTACTCAAAACATATGCTGAGTTTGTTGTGAAATCTTAAATGACAAGCTGTAAATTGGTCCCACATTAGATGGAAAAGCAGTGTTCCAGAGATAAATAAATAAAGTCCCATCCTATCATTGATGGATTTAGAAAATCCAGTCTGAAAAGATGATTGAAGGAAATTAGAGAAATGCATCAGCAGACAAGAACAACACGCCACTGTTTAATCCAATTAATTAATAATTATGACATTTCATTTTATTTTCATTTTCATTTCATTCATTTTATGTTGTTGGAAAGGAGGAAAAACTGAACTGGCACTTACTGGAGGTGTTTATATAGCAACTCTATTTTCCTGGAACTTATAAATCTGTGTTCCTTCCAGGGATCTTCCATTGTGTCCATTTTCTGTTCTGTATTAAATATTAACTGAATTACCTTCGATGCTGTGTTTTACGTGAGTATACAGCCCTGCCGCTCATTGCAAAAGGGGCTACTGTATTAAAAAAGTGTTGAAGTCATTGAGTATGACCTTGATCAGAGCAGTCTACAGCTGGCCCTCATCACAAGCCAGCTTTTCCATTTCAGATAGAAATTTCCCTTTTGAAAAGTCACAAGGGAAGAAAAGGGAGGGGATGGGAGGGAAGCTTGTCAGAAGTGAGGCTGATGTGTATGTAGCTAGTCTGAGGGGCCCAGAGACACGGATCCTCTCAGCCCCAACTCTATTCTTTGATATTAAATAGGTGAGTAGTGAGGGTGTTTGTGCTGGCCGGTCTCCAATGAAAGTCTGACCTGAATGGTGAGGGAGCTTGAGGTGCTGCGAGGGGGCAGTCCTTTGTCAGTGGCTGTCACCGTCAGAGTGTACTCAGCCCGCTCCGAGTGGCTGAGAGGCGATGATGAACGCAGCTCTCCAGTGTTTGGGTTCAAAGAAAAACGCTCAGCCCTGAGACCTGGGAGAGACAGAGAATCCAAAGTTTAAGTGGATTCAATGTACGTGGGACAGCAAAATACACAAATCCAACGAGTTAGTTGTAGCATTATGTCAGCACAAAATCAAAGCTGTTTTCAGACATAAGTGATGGATGCTACCAACTGACTCAACCATGGTGTCATATGTTTACAGTATTTACATGCATGGATACCAATAATGATACATAATCAAAAAACAAAAAATTTAATAAAATAAAAAATAAGTAATAAAACAACAAAAGATAATCCTACAATAATATGCTCATAGCATGGCAATGGAAAATACATGATTGTGATTGGGTGGAAATTTGCCCTTAATGGTGTCTTGATGTACATTGTTCCCTTCATCCATAATCAGGATGCCTGACTCGGTACTATCATTTTCTTATACTACTACATGTAGCACATTTACATACATATAATACACATTTCAATAATTATTTTGCACAGATGAGTACACTCTTTACTTCCTACAGGTACTGTACCTGACAAAGAGTAGAATACGGTGCCGTTCTCTCCTTCATCAGGGTCTTTGGCTTGCAGCGTGCCCAGTAGAACCCCAGAGGACTGACCTTCTGTCACCTATGGGATAAAAAAACAAATAGATCACCAAAGACATGAAACACATCTTCATTCATGTTCATTTTCTGCTTGTCTGTGTTTCTGGTCTTGTGGCATCACCTGTATGATGAGGTTTTTGCCTGACTGGCTGTGAGTGAAAGCAGGGTCATTGTCGTTGTCATCCAGAACAGTGATGAAGGCTGTGCCTGTGGCGCTACGAGGGGGCGAACCTCCATCTTGAACCACTACCACCAGCTGGTAACTAGACTGCTGCTCTCTATCCAGAGTAGTCCTTGTACTGATCTCACCTGGGGAGAGGAGGGGGGTGGATGAGAGGGATGTTATGCTGAGGCACTAGTCCAGAGCACTGGAATAATGATGAGAGACTTAAGAGCCAGCAGGCTTTGATCAATGACACACAAGTAATAGACACGCACAGCGTGCAGATGTACATGTACTTGTGCACACACACAAATAGAGGAATTTCGGTTGGCAGATGCTGTAGAGACTCATAACTCAGCCAGAAACTGATCACAAATCACAGTCTGAGTCTCCACCCACAGACTAACAGGCTCAGCAGGCCAATCCGAGCCCAGCGAGACGCTTAGTGCAGCTGTCACCTTCATCTGACTAATTTATGACAGTGGGGAAGAGGCGACTGTAGTCTCTCATCTTTAAAAGCTGACTCGGCGAGCTGCCTAAACATTGATTTTTTTGAATAATTGAAATTTCCGATGACACATAAATATTGTTTATTGTGGAATCATGATAGCTTGTTTTTCATGATCTCATGTATAAAGCAATGACTTGTCCATTTAATTCAGTTTAGTTTTAGTTTACGTTTAATAAACCTGAGCATTTTTAATCTTTGGGTCAGGTATGCCCCAGTATCTTCTGAAGGCACATATTCAACATAGTCTAGAAGACATCCAAAATTCAACAAATAATATCAGCACTGCAGTTCTTTTCTTGTGCAAGCAGCTTTTAAAGCATGACAATACAGTCAGCTTATTGCTTTCCCCCCCATTCTTGCCTGCTCTGTTCTTTTAAGCATTTCTCTCTTTTTCCAAAGACATCTTTACACATGCAGTTTTTTGCATAAATACACAGATTTAGTGTTGCTGCCTAATTAAGTAAACCTAAGCAATTCCCATTTTAATCTTAGTACATCACATTTCAATTAACCTGTGTGGGAGTTTATCTGGAAGTGGCGGTCAGGGTGCAGGAAGCGGTAGCCGAGGCGTCCGTTAGGGCCACTGTCTCGGTCTGTGGCCAACACATGACCAAAGCCTGTCCCGGCAGGTAAGTTTTCTTTCACAGCCATAAAGACCCTCTCCTGTGTTAGCCGAGGAGAGTTGTCATTCTCATCAGTCACAGATATCCGCACTGTGGCGCTGCCCGTCTTCTTCAGATGTCCATAACCTTGGCTGGCCATCACTGTTAGAAGGTACATGTCCTTGAGTTCTCTGTCTAGGGCACTCTTCACAAACAGCCAGCCACTGTCTGCAGCAATGCCAAACCCTGCAGCATCTCCGTCTGGACGCAGGTGATACGCCAGGGGACTGAAATACCCTGAGCCAGGGGTTTCTCTGTTCAGAGCCCTGACCTGCAAGAAGCGTGTGTTTATCGGAGTTCCTTCTTTCAGCTCCACACGGTAGGTGAGGGTATCAAACACAGGTCCCTGGTCATTCTCTGCCTGGACATGAACCACAAGCACAAAGGTGGCGCTATGCTGGGGTACTCCACTATCCTTGGCAATCACCTGGAGGTCATAACGGGGGGCACTCTCATAGTTGAGGCTCCCTACCAATCGGATCTCTCCACTGCTGCGCTCTATGGTGAAGGTCCTCTGGGTGCCACTTGGAGAAGAAAGATCAAAGGTGAGTTGTCCATTGACTCCAGAATCTCTGTCCTCAGCTTGGACCCGATACACCACTGTGCCCATTTCTGTATGCTCTGGCAGTAACAGGGATTCCGAGGACGAGGGCAGAAAAACAGGCAGGTTATCATTGATGTCTGCAATGGTAATGTGGACACGGGTCTGGCCAAAGGCAGGGGGGTTGCCACTGCGGGCCTGCACCTCCAAATCCAGAGCTGACTGGGCTTCATGATCCAGGGGCAAACTAGTTCTTAGGGCCCCAGTGTCAGGGTCCACTGTAAAGTATCCTGCTGGGTCTCCAGAGCTGATGGTGTAGGAAATATCTCTAGAGGTGCCTGAAAGAGAGAAAAATGATAAAAACCAGAGACTCGTCACCAAGGCCCAGGAGGCTGCACTAAAAGCACTGAAATAACAGTATATGCCAAAGATTCATTCAATTTTCATGACTGTAACAGAGCTCTAAAGCTCAGAAAATGAATATATAAACAAAATTGTTGAATGGAATTTCTGATTGATGTTATTTCGGAGTTAAATGTGTATAGTGGACGAATGCCTATTTGTACAAGTGGTGCAGGGAGCAGACAAGAAATGTATTTTCAGAGTGATCCAGTGTGACTGATAAATGTATATTAAACTCTTCAATATGGGCTGTGGGACTCAAATATGGGTGTGAGTGAATGAGTGAGAGTGAGAGAGAGAGAGAGAGAGAGAGTGAAAAAGAGAGAGCATGCGTTGGTGGTCCACACCTGTCTTACTGCTGGCTTGGACAATGCCTACGACTGTCCCCCGCAAGACATCCTCTGATACAGTAAAGTAGTACTGAGTCTGTTCAAAAACCGGTGGTGCCACCAGCCCTGCCACCACACTAATGTTGACTCTGGCATTGACTAGGGCAACCAGACCACCACCATCCTGAGCAGAGATGACCATGGGAATGACAGAGTTGGCCTTCCCATAGACAGACCGAGACAGGGAGATCACACCTACAAAAACAAGGTTCAAAAAGGCTATTTTTACATCACTCAACATTATAAATCATGCAAGACAATAATGTGATGGAATTATTGAATTGTGGGAAAAATCAATCAGCTCATTACTATAAATAATTGAAATCCTGAAAATACAGTAAAAGGTATGCAGGAAATTGAAAAGTATTTGTGCCAACCTGTGTCTTTGTTGAGAGTAAAGTAAGGGGAGGCCCCTCCAGGTACTGTTTTGTATGTTATTCTGCCATTCTCGCCTGAGTCTGCGTCATAAGCCGTCACTCTGACAACAGATGTCCCAGGGGCGCTCTGCGTGCTCAAACTGACAGCATAGCTGACTGGGTAGAAGGCTGGTCTGTTATCATTAATGTCAACCAGATCTACCTTCACATAGACTACTGAGCTCAGTCCACCCTGCAGAGGGAACAAAAAGCTCCTTTGTTATACCTTCACATACATTAAATCATGAAATGAAAAAACACACCTGAAAGCAGAATTTTGGCCACATTAATGTAAAGTAAAAACCAGCAGTAAACCCTGTTAAAATTTCAATGTATAGCAGAGCCTCTAAAATATAGTCCAGCAGGTTTGTGCAAGGATATAGATTGATAGTTTCCCTCGGGAAAGAGCAATATGTCATGACCCGTGGAGGGTGAGAGGGCTCGCCACAACCAAACAATCTGTTTCATAGGCTTTTCATTTGCAGAAAATACAGTGCAGGCTTTTCATTTGGACCAGGTGGCAAAAAACGAGGGAGGGGGCAGTGCAACTTGTTAAAATATTACTGCCTGACAGTTGAGGCATTTCTCCATCTGATTGCTTTAACATGGCTGCAGTAATTTTCTTTCATTTTAAACCTTTTATTTATTAAGTATTATTTGGCATAAAGTGAACAGGATATACTTTTGAATAATCCTGCCATGGAGAGCAGTTCAAGCTTTTATTTTTTTATTTGGCTGCTCAAATCAAACTTTTTCTGCACAGTTGGCCATGTCTTTGCTCTCCTGTCTGTACGAAAAGCACGGCTGCTGTGTTTATATTACTGTGTGGCTCAACTGATTCATATTAAGCATGATTTCAAAACGCAGTGGCTCACCCCATCCACTGCAGTAACAGTAAAGTCGAATGCGGCCGGCCCTTGATCTCTGTCTAGTGTAATACTAGTGCAGATCTGGCCAGTCTCCTTGCCAATGGTGAACTGAGAGGGAACAGCACTGTTAATGCCAGAACCAAGGGAGTAGGTAATGGAGCCAAAGGAGCCACCGTCTGCATCGGAGGCAGTCACCTACAGAGAAGAAAACAGGCTATTGGTTAAACATTCCAACATTGTGCATTAAAATTAAAATTTATTAAGTTGGAAGGGAAATAGCTTACTGGATAAACTGAGTGGTTTCCATACTCAATAATATTACTCTAAAGCCACAGCAGATGAAATCTAAATTCTATTAGATATAAGACTGATGGTAATCCACAAACTGAAACAAGAGCAGCATACCAGGTGCCATTTGAAAGCATCTTTGGACCCAGTCTTTGTTGTTTATGTGAGCCAGAGCATGAGCCAAACAGGCCCTTTGGCAGAAAGTTGCTCTGAGGGAATGAAGGAGGGTTGTGGAAAGGAGGACGCCTTCTACAGGCTTTGGGAGGTCTGCCAGCTATGGGAGTGGCGTCTGTCTGTAAAGGACAGTGACAGGGACGGCTGGGGAAAAGTGGGATACCACACAGTATGCTTCAGTTCAGCGCATTATACCCAAACGTAATGTCCCACTTGCGGTCTGGTTTTAATAACGGCGCACATCTACAGAGGGCTGGAACCGCTGGAGCTATAAAAGCAGCTCACAAGCCAGGGAGCCGACTCAATTACTACAGGATCTCCCAAGGCAAATAGACCAATCAGATCGGGCCTCTAGGTACCAGCAGTATAATTGTTTGCAAGTGTTGGTTCTGGATCGCAGTTTGCAAGAGATTACAGTAGGGTTAAACCTCACAAGTTGATTAGAATTCTCCTTCCTTCAATCTTTTAGAAATGTATCTTTTTAGGAAAGCACTAATTGGAAGAAAATAGGAACTTGATTCATGATCCGGTGCTGCAACAGCAGGGAGCCTCCTCTGCGTAAGACGGAGTAGTCATCAGGAACATTGCCAAGAAAAATAAAGCAAGCCATGCTTATCATCAAAAGCCGACTTTTGTAAAAGATGGCATTAGTATGTGTGTGAGTAGATGGAAATCATTCATTGGAGGTGATGAAGGTTTGGCTGCGGTATTTCAGGCTCCATCTCTTTCCTGAGCAGATGGCAGACTGGGGACTCAGCAGAGAGCATGCCCCACACTCAACTGTAACTCCTGACAGAGGGTGAGTGGTGTGTAGGAGTGAGGGAGTTGTAAAGCTGGTAGGGACGCAAGCCAAAGAGAAGAAGAATAAACCACATGAGGAAAGGGGAAACCAAGAGCAATACAAGAAGGCTACTCCATCTTATAATGTGTGGAGGCTGCAGCTTACTGTAATATTTTATCATTTTGCAGGGGGACAAGCTATTTATAACAACCACACTGCTTTATATGATCATTTTCTTCACAGTTGTGTGATGAGTGTCGGCTGGAGCAAAAGTTGAAGTAGCATTTTACCAACACTCCAGGTATGTTGTAAAGAAAACTAAAAAAAAGCCGGCAGATATGCTACAAACCTTTCCCAACAGATCTGTAGGAAAATATTTCCCGTCTTGCTACCGACCTATTCATGGCAGGATTTGAATGTACAAGCTATTTGAGGAGACTCCATGTTGCTTTCCATTTTAGCCACAATCATCCATAAAAAAGATAATTTTTACAAAGTACACCCACATACAGTTCATAAAAAATAAATCACATGTAAATAGCCTATATCTATATTTATGATACAAAAACTTGAAAATTGAAAGAAAAAAGATGAAAAGAGAAAGAAAAGAGAAACAAATGTAAATGAAAGTCACTTTTGGTGGGGTGGGAGTTGGAGATCTTTTTATGAATCTATAATGATACATAGTATCATAGTAGTATCATAGTATCAGTAGCATGGACTGCTCTCCTGCCCTGTCCCTGACCAAGACAGGGCATGGGCACTTGGACTTGGTTCCCGGTCGCCATTTCGAAGGCTGACCACTGCTCCAGGCTGTCCTCAGGAGGAAGGGCAGCTGGGATGGATTAAACGCAGAGAACACATCTCATCAGGGGATGCAATTTGCATGTGTGTGTGTGTTTCTGTATGACCTACACCTGTGTATGTGTGTCTCATGTTTGACCTCAGGGTCCATGTTTGTTTAAAACCTCCTTCACATTGAATTGAGGGTTCCCTGTAAGTTAAAAACGTTTAAACTTGAGTGAAGTACAGTGGGACAATGTGGGTTACAGAAATACAGAGCTTTTCTGTTAGGAACAAATTCATAAGCGACAGTGGATTTAGTGATGTGTACGCTATATAATTAATTTACATGAGGAGGATCCAGTGCTCTAATAATTACATTTCTCTCAGTACTCCGAGTTCAAAAAGTGGTGACGATGTTTGGAGCCATATGTGGTTTCAAAACCTGAGAACAATATGTTCCATGAGTTAAGTGTATGACTTTGAGGGAATGTACTGTAAGATAATAAACCACACAATCACATTTGCATATAACCTAACCACTGTAAGTAGAATGCCCGAAGCAATCAGTCTATTTTGGAATCTGCAGAGACTGCGATTTCAATTCCACACTCATTTCTAAGTTAATAGCAGCAAATCAGTGTCATCTTGCTGGATCGCAGAGACTTGTCTGTCCAGGAGATTATAATTTGCCAACCACCCATATGAAATGACATATGAGGCCATTTGCAAATAAAAAATGAGCAGGACAATTAGCCAAACCTCAAACCATAAACCCTGAGGGATGAGGATAACCTAATGAAATCTGGCCTCTGGCATTAGAGTTTAGGATAAATCAATAAAACAGTAAGTGTAAATCTCAACAGATGAAACTAGATTCTCACAAAGCCTTGAAAAAAGACTGAAGCTTGCTTGGGATGTTGCGTAATGCTGCAGGTCAGAGACAATGTTACAGCAAGAAGTCAGGAATCATTCAACTGAATACTTTAACACATTTGTACACTTGTTTATTTCCCTTTCAAATGTTGTTTTATCTGAAATCATTTTATTAACAACGTCTAAATATGTACTCACATGTGGTGAGTACATGTGTGACAGTTACTTCCTCCTGTACATGGGCATAATGTACATTTAGTTGAAAATGAAATATTTATAATCCAGAAAGTCATTTAAGACATTCCAGTCATAAGTAGGAATTCTCTGCCTTGCAGGGGAGAGAAAAATACCACTCACCACTTTGTAGTATCCATCTTGACATGGATACAAGGGGCCTCTTTTTCTGTTTCCCACTGACTGTTTTCTCTTTTCACTGCAATGTATAGGTATTACGCAAACTCTCTATTTCTATTGGATTAAAAGTTCAAAAGCAGGAGTAATCTTAGATCAGCAGCAGCAGCCAGCAGTATTCTCCCTACACTCCGTGTGTGTGAGTGAGGCATGATGGGAGCTGTCTTATCAGCGGGGGAAAGGCAACGTCTGGCCATCTCCTTAGTAAAACAAGCTGGGGGAATCCAAAGATAACTGGGGCACTTTGTGGTTCTCCCATCAGATTCCAGGAGCCTTCCAAGGAGACTTTCTGACTGACTGTCCAATCAAGAGAACAGGATTCACAGGAGAGAACATGCCTTTGTATGTTTATGTATAATATGTTCAAATGGAATAATGATCCTGAGGCTTTTGGATGCTCCAAAGGGTTCTGGTCCATCTAATGTCCCCACTCTGTGGTCTGAGAGAGAGCCAGGTCTGGAAAAGAAGAAGCCCAGGATTTGAGTGCCTTCTATTTTTAGAGTTGATTTTCCCAAAAGGCCAATTAGAATTCTCATACAAGTATATTATTCACCACTGTGGCTTTCTAGTTCTTGTTCTTACATGTTTGTGGATAATGCAAACACACGTCAGTGTGACCTTATTTGTCCAAGCTACTGCTCCTCTATCCATCTTCATTGTGCTACTGCTCCTCTATCCAGCTCCACTGTGGAAAGAACTAGTACAAAAACCTGTGAGTAAATGAGTGATGTAGAGCCGAAACCATTGAGGCCAACAAGGGGTGAAACGAAGGCAATGTAGTTTTTAATCATGCTCCCCGTGTTTTAGAGTGCCCAGTCAAACAAATCTGTCTCACGTATTCCTCAGTGAAACCAGCCAATCAGGACCGCACCTCTGCCAATCCAAATAGGCCACAAATGACGGAGTGCGCATGTAAATGTTTGCCAACTGGGAAATTATCACACACATCAATCAAACACTGCATGCACGTGTCCTTTCAGTGTACCTTAGATGCGTAAGCAAAGACACAAACATACAAACACTAGGGATAAAGTCATTGCTCATCACAGTCTCGTGATGCCTGTGGAGCAAAAGAGTGAGACCAAGTTCATTCTGCACTCTGATTATACAAAAATCTTCTTTGTATTCACCAAGAAGTCTTTGCAAACAAACCAAGCACAGATCAGTATGCAGCAGTGGCTACTGTGACTCTGGCCACAAAAATACAGGATGACATTTCTAAATCTCTTAAGCTCAAATTTATGACTGAGCCTGCTTTCATCCTGAAGGGTGATGTTACTTAAAGAACCATATGTGACACACTAGCCAGTTGGCCATGCAACTGAGATTTTAAAGAAGTGCTTAAGCTACAGAGATCAGTGTGGCTGTTGAACAGGAACAAGTTTCCATCCTGAGAGAGCTAGAATAAAGAGGACCTTATTTAGTGAACTGTAAACAGGTAAGGAGCTCAGTACTCCACCCACAAGAGAGATTTTATCTGCCATCTCTATGATAAGGTGCTTAAACTCTGGTAATGCCACAATGTATGTCAATCTGATTAGATATTAGCAATATCAAGCCCAGCATGAGTATAGATGTAGCATGTGATAGATTGACGGAGTGACGCGCCTATCATTAAAAGACGGTAAAGGCAAAGAGGAAAGTGTAGGCTCAAAGAAATCAAACAAGTGGGCGTGTTGCAGAAATCTGGACTGAGAGTTGCTTTGAGCTCTCACAGCTGGTGTGAAGCCGTGCACACTCCTCTCCCTCTATTATCCTGGCATCACTTCTGAGGAGAGTGGAGATGAGGAGAGCGAGGCGGAGAACTCCTAAAGGCCTCATTCACTACTTGCTAAAGTAGCAGATAGGCAGGTCAGTGACATGTCCACCTCCATACTAAAGACCCAGACAGAGACCACACCCACCCAGTGGAAGGAAGAAGCCCACGCACTGTTGACGAATATTTCAAAACTCCAAACATTTGCAAAATTTGTCTGGATTCTGACCAACCATATGTGAAAGATTTTTGTGGTTACATGGGAGACAAAAAGCTGAAATATTCACTGCATACTTTAAAACATGTGTAAGGTCTAGAAAATGGTGACATTAAATGCTGCCAAACTGTGGCCTCTGATGTCTGTCTGCTTTGTGTAAGTGGGATAAAAGTAATGACATTTCAAAAGATGTTCCAGCTGAAACAGAATGAGGGATGTTCAAGAGTTATCCCAGCTGCCTTGTTGTGTTGTTCAGCGCGTCTACATATGTACAGTATGAGAAAGCCAGAGCAGATACAGTGGTCCACCTAAGACACCTGACTGAAAGTCTATGCCTGCGTAAGGGAGAAGGGGCTGCTTGCATTGCAAAGTGAGTTTGACTTTGGAAATAACATTTTGCGATGAAATTGAGGCTCTAAGAGAATGTAAAGTTGGGACTAGAGAAAGACCAGGAGTTGATTAAAGTCTATTTCATGGCAATCAGTGTGATAGATTTTGATATTCCTTGTCTACAAATGGAAATGTTGGCTTTATGGTGGTGATGCTGCAGGAAAGATCAGGGGGGTCATCAAAACCATTAGGATTGATATTCATGGGGAATTTAAAGGAAATCCAGCCAACAGTTTCTGAAACACCTTATCATGTGCCAGCGTTTTTGACCCGAAGGAAGAAAAGGCCACAAGGCTCATAATGAGCTCCAAGTGTTGGAGGGATGGATGGACTGATAGAACACCACCATGCTAGTACAACCCCACTGCTTTTGGGAAATATATCCTTTTAGTTGGGACCAAATCTTTCTGTGTGGCCCGCCAAATAAATTCTATTCACAGGAAACACTTGAATACAGCAATTGAAGCGCAACTTTTTTGAATGAAAATTTTACATCAGCTTTCAATTATTCTCTGCATAATTTCTGTTGTAGCAGCCTCAGCAACGTTACACTGGCATTGCCAATGGAACATATTGCTTATAATTACAGAACACACAGCTAAGAAGACTCATAATCATTATTAGCAATTCAAATTCACAAAACCTTCTTCAGTATCCCTGCAAGACTTCACATGAACAATCTAATCCAGATTTGTCAAGTACTTTCTCCATCCAGATGTCCATTAAAATACATCTGCTGTATTAGGGCATCCCTGTGAAACACCATATAACTGTCAAGGTCAGTAACCATCTTAATCACACTGATGTCTCCAAATATATACGGTTATGTGCCAGTTGCCAAATCATATCATCCAGAACTGTCCTTTCACTATGAAAATGAGTTCCAACTGTCCTTGCAAGGCTAATGATTCAACCAGAACTGTAGATGAACACTAATAAAACCCATTACACATGTGCTGAAGGATAAACATGACAACAGATGATATTTTACAGTAAGTTTTCCTAAATTATATGGTCTTGACATGATTAAGTTGCCCAGTCCAAGTAACTTTTGGCTGCCTTTGTTAAAACTGAGCAACTTTTCTTTGACTAGTCTGTAGCAGGAAGACAACATTTTGCCAAGCTTATGGCCCCAACAGGTCCTACTGTCCTAGTTTCTTAGAAGTGGATTGTCTAAGCTTTATAGGGCATAAAAGAAACTGACATGAGGAGACAAAGAACTATTGATTTCTAAATCAACAATGGTTCCATGGACTGCAACTTTTCATCTTTCTCTCTGTAGTTGGCTCACATAAATGTGGAGGACCTTGATTAAGGGCAGCAGGTTAGTATGGTGTAAGGTCCACATATCTGGCAAAGGAACAGAGGGGAAGTAATATAGCAGACGGCATATAATGGCACTTGGTCCTAGAGTGCAGACACGGGACAGGATAAAGTTTCTGTCTCTTTCCTTTCGTCTCACACATCACTCACCATAACTACTACTCTGCTGGAAAATAGTGAGTCAAAACATTGTGACAGAGTTTCTCTGTGAGAAGCGGGTAGAAGGTCAGTGTGTTGATTAATTAAATGAGATATAACATTCAATTTAAGAACATAATCCATCTGGCTTTAGGATTTTTTTATGTTACCAAAGATGATTTTGTTTAATTCTAAAAAACAACGCTTGTTCAATAAATTAAATAATAAATAATAGTTATCCCTCACCAAATTTGATTGATTTGTTTGTTTGTTTTGGAGAATTACAGTTATCTCCTTTTAAGATTAGAAATGCCATCACATTATAGCAGGATTAAGAATTTGGCATAAAAGTTTCACAGCACAGTATTTTATTCTGTTCCTAAGAATAGGACACTGTCTTGGAGAGCTGTGATGTGCTCAAGTGTTGTTTCACCATGATTGCTGCAACATGCCTATTGGTATTAGCTGAAATCCACACTACAGGTAAATGCCTGTAAAAATAAGTTAATATAGGATGAAAAAGAGAAATACTTTAAATGTACAGCTAATGCTACTGCTCTGGAACAAATGCACTTCTGTTCCCTAATAATGTAATTACGTGGCATTAAGGTAACATTTTCCAACACAGGATTGAGTGGCATTTCAAAACTCAATCCCTAACCAAGTTGTTGCTTGGCATTTATTATCATATATTTGCCATAGTGAACCTCCTGTAAACAAGTACCCTGCTAGTGGGTTTGGCAGACTCTAACAACATAAGCAACATAGATTGTTCAGAATAAAAAACCCTCTTCATTTTAAGTTGAATTCAGACTTGCCTCAAGGTGCTTCTAAACCTGTCAGGGTTCCAAAACACCACACGCTTTTGAAGTCTCACAATACCTCTATAATATATTCAGGCACTCTTTGTAGTTTGCAATTTAAAGGTTGTGACAAACTTCAGTTGTTGGAAGTTAGGTGGCCTGAATTTTTTTCAAACTTTCATTAGACTTTCTTCTAAAACTGAAGCGTCTGTCTTTCATCTAGACCTTGCATCTGGAAGTGATCAAGCATCAAACCATTTAAGGAGAAAAGGGGTTCCAGAAAAGGCAAAATGAGAAGAGAGGAGAGATATTGTGCAGCTAAAGAAAAAGAGGTGGAGCTAACAGAGGCGACTGGAGTGGAAGCTACATTCAAGAACAGACATGCAATAATATTTTTCAGCTTTCAAATAATCTGCGCATGTTAATTACATACAAATTATTGCAATAATGATGGGGAAAAAAAAGCATACTGAAGGCAAGGAAGTAGAGGAGATACACAAATGTAGCCACTCTACAAAATATTATGTGTACAGTACTACTGTGTGTCAACAAGCAGGTCATCAAGAAGGAATGACTTCAATAAATAGGACAAAAACTCCACTGGAAGCATAAGCATGTGTGTGGCGTTAACATTTGGCCACCTGGAATGACAGAGGTAGTCCAGTAACCCATGTGAGAGACTCCTGCTTAAAACATTAGCCTGTTAATTTTCCAAAGGTCAAATGGGAAAAACAAATCTGCCACTATTTTCTTATACATGTGGACCACTATGGAAATGACAATCTCATAACAAGATGTGGAGGTCAGGGGATTTAAAACAAACAAGGGGGTTGAGGGAGCCTGCCCTTTACCTCAGTTTAATATTTTTAATGGATGTGATATTGTTTGTCACTGGCTGCCTTGTATATTTTTTTGTTAACATTTTATATTGATCAACCTAATGCAAAGAGTAAAAGTCTAGGTGAATGGGAACATAAACGCACTTGATTTTAAATTTCACGGGGCATAATGCTAGTGTGACAAAATGCTCATTTATATCACAATAATGTATGCAAATGCACTTAACTGCAATATAAATGCAGCATTTACAAATCTGATATGACTGACACGATGATTGACTTTCACGTGATTCTACATCAGTGCACATTGCTGAGGGTCAAAGCACACCACTGAAGTAACCTCCAATAAACCCAAATCACCACAAAAATCCCAAGTAAAGTCAGTTATAAACTCTGAGACCTGCTTAAGGTCCAGTGTGGGAGGTGAACTGATGCTAGAAGCTTGCTGAGTAGATCCACTCTCACAAGACATCTTCCAGGGGAGGTGACCTCGCATCAGATACCCAAGAAGCTGGGTCTGTCTGACTCTAGCTGGGCTCTGTTTCAGCAAGTCATCCCTTTCACAGCCATCCAATAGCTGTGCTGAGCTCTGGTCTGCTGAGGCAGGCCAGGCGGTGGATCCCGGGGTCTGGATAGGTGGGAGGGGAGCTAATATGAACCATGCACAGCGTGTGTGGGTGCAGGAGCACTGATGTGGGCTAGGCTAGTGCTGCAGCTGCCTGCAGTGGGTGGGAGAATGCCCACTGAGCATGGCATGCACAAACACAGCGCAGATGTGGTTGCAGAGCCAGATTGTACCCTGGTTTCCATCGATCCACAAGCCTTGATGAGACACTGGAGTTTGTCTTCTCTTCTCTCTGTGAGCCAGGTCCACAGTACAGGCTGCTACATGCCTGTGATTAAGCTGTCTTTCAGTAAATCTGCGATCACAACTGGCAACAAAGAACAGTGCATCTATCAATAAAGATCCAGCAGTGTCCAATTTGCCTGAACCCTCTGGGAGACAGTAAACTCTTCATCTCTCTCTTCATTTGACGTGGATTCATATTCTCCAACAGAGACATTCAAAGCAAGTACCATGCAACCACATACTAATTTTATCATTCGGTGGTCAATTGAAAGCAGCGCATAAAATCGCTAATAATGAATAACACACTGGGAGACATCAGATTTAAATTGTCATGTCTGAGTTGATAACTTGGCTGATCATGAAGCAAATCTTTCTTATGGGCTTTAATATTCTTTCAAGGACTATTTAAATTTGCACGAAGAACTCTCCTCTACACACAGAATTGCATACAGATGCTGACTTTGTGACACATATGGACATTGATACAGACATGTAGAAACAAAAATACAAGCAGTTCACTTTGTGTACATTTACATTATTGTTCCTGAGGCACCGCTGAGGTCAGCAGTTAAGACTGGGATAGATTGGTCAAGTTTCCCAGCGCAGTAGGGGGAGCCAGATCTGTGGTGTGGCAGGGACTCGAGTCTTCCAAAGCTCTGCAGCTCTTACTATATACAGCACCGGTAGGTCCCTAATGAAATACCAAAACTTAATCTCTCAACTGCCTTCATCTTTCAGAGGGAAATGGAAAAATCATTACACAAGAAGCAGCTTCCAGAAAACACTGATATTTTTAGGTGGATGATCTTATAGTAGAGATTTAAAAGTCACCCGTTATAAAGGACATGTTTATTGACAGTCCTAGAGCCATTGTAATTTCATTTCAGCTTGTGGGAAAACAGTAATTAAAACAGGGAGTTTGGAAAGCAAAAACAGAGTATTGTGTCACTATAGTTGCTTATGTTGAGTGTCTAGACCTGTCCAGTCTCATAGGAGGATCACACAAATAAACTCCTAACTGGAAGATGTTCTATATTTGCCAGAAGCCAAGCATGAGGATTTTTAAATCACACAATAGGTTTCTAGATTGCATTTTTTGTGTGTGTGTTTATAACACATCATTTGACTTGTACATATACAGATCTTACATGGTTTCACTGATAGTATTACACAGAAGGGCTGGTGTATTTAAGGTTGGTACTTGAAATTGCTTGACAGAGCCACTTACTTCACTGATGTAAAATGTAAATAAATCAATATATCATCAGCACAGCGCTCACATGTTCTCTAAATGCATTAGGCAGTGGTTCCACTATGTGACAGCTCACATCATTACTCAGTCTTCTCACCCCAGGCAGTGGCTGCTCCCCATAATGATCAAGTTGACAGACTCTCCTGTTTCCAAGCCACACCACGGCTTGGAGCCAATTTTATCGATCATAATTCTGCTGCTATGTGGCACCAGCATTTAATTCAAGGTTCATTTAGTGAAAAAAATCAATCAACCTATCAGCCATTCGCCTAGGAGACTTTCTTTGTAACCCTGATGAAAGCGTGATCTTGTTTTTCAGTTAAAGGCTATTTACATTATTTAACACCATAACTTTGTGACCACTGACAGGTGAAGTGAAGAACATTGATTATCTCGTTACAATGGCACCTGTCAGTGGGGGGGGGATATATTAGGCAGCAAGTGAACATTTTGTCCTCAAAGTTGATGTGTTGAAGCAGGAAAAATGGGCAAGCGTGGGTGACTTTGACAAGGTCCAAACTGTGACGACTGGGTCAGAGCATCTCCAAAACTGCAGCTCTTCAGGGGTGTTCCCGGTCTGCAGTGGTCAGTACCGACCAAAAGTGGTCCAAGGAAGGAAAACCGGCAACTGGCTCATTGATGTGTGTGGGGAGCGAAGCCTGGCCCGTGTGGTCCGATTCAACAGAAGAGCCACTTTAGCTCAAATTGCTGAAAAGGTTAATGCTGGCTCTGATAGAAAGGTGTCAGAACACAGAGCATCGCAGTTTGTTGCATATGGGGCTGCGTAGCTGCAGAGTGGTAAGGGTGCCCATGCTGTCATAATGTTATGGCTGATCGGTGTATTTACACAGTTAAAGAGTTTCCAGCATGTTTAAAGAAGTTACTGTTCAGTTACTTTATTAAATGAGATGACATCCCAACTCAGGTTTATTTTATTTTTCAGTTTACGGTCCTAAAGTACAAAACTAATAAAAAAGTCTGATTTCCTTGACATACAAACAAGTCACTGTATTATTAATTAGAAAAAGTGTACTAAAACAGTGTATGTCTAGTTCTTACACAGTCACATTTCAGCAGCATTTTTCAGTAGTCTTTCTCACATCTGTCTTATGTATCAGACACAATTTGATTTTAATCAATGCAGTTGTCTACATCAAGTGTATTTTTAGGTTTCAAGCTAGATCTTGCATGTCCTAAAGAGTTTCCTGACATAGTTATGGACTGTCTGAATTCCATCATCCATGTAAACATTCAATCATAAGCTTTTCTGATTGGAAGGGGGTGATTACAACCCACTGCAACAGCCACAGCTTTACTGCACTACTCTTGATATGTCATCAGTCTTGAGGGAAGAGAACTGAATCACTCTCTATTGTCGCTCTCTGCAAGGCGAGAAAGAGGAGAGGGGGTGGGGGAGTCAGGGTATTGGGGTCATGAAGGCCTACTGGAACCATACGCATAAACACACCCCATCACTGACTGATAAACATTGCAAACAAATGAAGGCTACCCAGGCAGGGT
>JAVQJF010067052.1:0-58222 GCA_036023855.1 Gadopsis marmoratus | reverse complement strand
ACTGTTCTCTTAGGAAATGGATTGACGCTACTTGGGTTTTTTTTTGGGGGGGGGGGGGGGGGGGGTTGGCATGCTTACTTTTATTTGAAATAATGTATTAATAATTAAGGATACAGTGTTGGCGACATTCACGAGGTTAGATTAATATGAATGAACGATTATTTTTATGACTATTTATTAGGCTTTGCTACAAGTTAAACTGGGTGATACTTGTGTACTTAAGCTAATGTTCTCAGAGCATAATGTCGTCACGTACACAGCAGAACTGTAGGTCTCGTCTGTACGGTTTGCACATGTATTGGAAATATATAAAACAAAATTTTGTGGTGTCAAGTATTTTCCCTTACTTATTTTATGTTGTATGTACAACATGCTTAATCTTGATGGCATTGAACACAATACTTACTGACATAAGGAAAATAATGGTACATAGACTTAACATTCTTAACCTGATCCCACAGCTGGGGGTGAGCAGAGTACAGGGAGAGATTTGTTAACAGAATACACACCATATTCACACAGTTGCCAGTTTATTATCTGCACCTATCTAAAATGTAACGCAGTCTAATACAACAGCCCTGCACTTAACACCACTTTCATGAAAATTACAATGTTCTGTTCTTTGTTTAAACTGTCGGAGAGCTGTTGATTCAACTCGGTGATCATTTTTGGAGGCTGCAGATTGTGGTGCTGTTTACCTGTATTCCATTATATTGGGATGTGCTCTCTTAATACGTTGACCACCTTATTTATATCAATGAGGTTAGACTAAATATTACAAACACCTCTACTGAAAAGTTTAAACAAAATTGGATTATAACCTTCATTAAGGTAGTATGTATATTGCAGGGCTGTATTAGATGCCATTGTATTATCTAGGTGGAACTAATAAACTAGCCACTAAATCTATATGCATTATGACAGGATGATGATTTTGACAGTGTGGTGCTGATAATACATCCATAGTCTAGTTACGATTCTAATGTTACGGCAAAAATGGTAGTATGGGAGTGTGCGAAAACCATGAGTGACTAGGCTGGATCTTTTTCAACCACACACCACCTCATAGCTGTTTTCAGCCATTAGTTCCTCAAAATGCACTAATCGCTTTACGGATAAAGTTTCAAAACTGAAAATTCTAAATCAACAGTAGAAATATTGTGAACAGTTCTGTGGCGCGCATAATTAATCAAATAGGAAAACGTTTGCATAGATTTACAGGGTGGGGAGTATTTAATCTGTGAGGATGAGTGCAGGCTATTATACTTTTGAAAGCTGACTGAATTGAGCAACAGTTCTGTGGAAGGAGCTTGGAGAGATGTACCTGCTCTTGATGGAATAATTACCATTTCCCAGGTGACTGCTTGCATATGTAAGACGCTGTGGGCCATGAAGTTGGGTCTTCCAGAGGGCCTGAAGGCTAGGTGTAAACTACACATAAAAAATGACAGCGTAGATAAAAGTGAATACTGTGTTCAGGGTGGTGCTTGTCAGCTTGCACGTATTACCCCAAAGTTGCCTTAAAATGACAATCAAAGTGGTCAATATGGGTGGTAAATCTGCACTTTTAAACTTGATTGTAGGAGTTGTGACTTTTGACGTTGTCAACACACCATTTGTTGCTCCCAAACCTCATATAAAAAGCCTGGTCAATCAGCTTTAGAAAACTAAAATGTCATGCACAGGACGTCTGTTATTGCAGAATACCTACTGCATATTACCTGTGGTTTTGGAGTCTTGTTGTTTAAGAATACCCTTTGATCCATTTTTCTCTCCCCCCCCCCTCTCTCTCTCTCTCCAGGTTGTGTGTGTGCAGAGGTGGAACTACTTCAGTCATAAATGGAGAGGGATAAGGAGGCACCCTGTGACCCGGACTGCCACACACTCATTAGAACACCTGCTTGAGAGCTGCAGTATCGATGACTACATCTGAAAACACTGATTACATTTGACAACGCACACCTGACTATTCTACAGAAACCCTTGGGCTGCTGCCATGGATGGGGAGGAAGAGGTCTCTCACGTGAGTGAGGATATGGTCAGTGAATCTAATGGCTCCATAGACAGTAAAAAAAGAGAGGCAAAAGGGACCTGCTTGAAAATTGAGGGTCAGGATGGCTATGTGTTCAAATCCTACAGCATTAACCCTCATGACACTGCGGAGGAAAAGTCACCTGCTTGCTCCTCAATAACACTGGATAAAGACTCTCCCCCTTCTTTTGATTTATCTTCTCAGGGTGACAAACAGTTGGAGTCCGACCAAGCAAGTGAGCCTGATCCAGCTTCTCCCACTCTTTCAAACAAATGCCTAAACACTGATACTGATGGGAATATGGAGAATGAACAGTATGAAAATGGCAATGAAGCAAGTCAGCATATCAAAGAGGAGACTGAGGATGCAAATGGAATGGAAGAAGATGCCCAGGATGATGAAAGGCTAGCATTTGGTAGCTCAATTGGCCCTTTTGTAACTAGAGATGGTGATGAGTATGGTAATTTACTAAGTGGATACACGAGCACCCTTTATGATGTTGCCATGGATGCTGTCACTCAGAGCCTTTTGTCATCAATGAGGAGTACTACCAACCCAAGGAAAAAATCTCCTGCGTGGAATCATTTCTGCATATCTCCACGAGACAGTACCAAAGCAATCTGTTTATACTGCATGAAAGAGTTCAGTCGGGGTAAGAATGAGAAAGACCTCAGTACAAGTTGTTTAATGAGGCACGTACGAAGGGCTCACCCGACTGTGCTTTTACAAGACGGCGCAGACACATCCTCAAATAATCTGAGTAGCTCTCTTGCCTCATCTCTGATACCTCCCTGCCCAAACTCACCAAAAAATGGAGACTTGACAAATAGCGTTATTTCTTCTGCCTCAAAGAACACTTCACCGTCCACCTCCTCAGCTGACAATTCAGATCTGTCATCCAAAGAAGTGTTACCCAAAGTTGAACCAAAACTAGAACCGTATGCTGACACTGTTTGCAGCACGCTCTCATCCTCACATTCCAATGACAACAATCTTGAGGACATGTCAGACGGAGGGCCTGAGCGCCTTCCTGGGACCCCTAAAAGCTCGAGTTCCCGTCGTAGATCAGCTGTGTGGAAACACTTCTACCTGTCGCCTGCTGACAATTCCAAAGCAGTATGTATTCATTGCATGAACGAATTCAGTAGGGGTAAAAATGGAAAGGATCTAGGAACAAGCTGTCTTATTCGTCATATGTGGAGGGCCCACAAAGAGGTTGTCATTGAGGAAAATGGACAGGGAAATCACATTCCCCCACCTTATACAAACCCGCCCTCACTATTGTCCCGCACACAACTACAGGATCCACTGGAAATAAAAAAAGAATCACCCCTTCTTCCATCCTCACCAGAAACCATATCCGATGAATTACCCCAAAGCATGGATATAAAAGAGGAATCTGATGAGGTGATGCATCTGTCAGGGCAGGAGTCCTCTCTCAATCTCTCCTTTAAAATTCAGGGAGAGGATACACCCCTAACCTCCTCGCCATGTGACCTCTCTGAGGGCCCCAGCCTCAATCAGGATCATTCTGTTTTCCAGCAAAACAAGAAGATCATGAAACGGGTGAAATCTGAAGTGTGGCACCATTTCATAGTGTCACCAGTTGACCAGTTAAAAGCACTGTGCCGTTACTGTCCATGCGTCATCAGCCGGGGGAAACGCGGGGACTTTGGCACAAGCTGTCTGATGAGGCATCTTATGAGACGCCACCCGGACGTCCTCAAAAACCAAAAAAGCACAGATGAGAAGGAATCCTCCCCTCATCCCTACACCAATCTCACTGCAATGGACGCAGTTTCAACCAAAGAAACTGAGAGCCCTGCCAGTGAGAAAAAGTCACAAGCCCTGCCTGTTTTCAGTAAAAAGACATCAAAACTGTGGAATCATTTCTCCATTTCGCCTGCTGATCCCACAAAGGTGATTTGTTTGCACTGTAGCCGCACAATTAGTAGAGGCAAAAAGACTACAAACCTGGGCACGAGCTGCCTCTTCAGGCACATGCAGAGGTTTCATGGACATGTTCTTGAAAGTAACAAAACTATCTCAGGTGATGTGCCGTCTGCTGAAATTCATGTTAAACAAGAGCTCATGGACACGTCTGTTTATGAAACAGAACAGAACCGTCAGAGGTTTGATGAACACCACCCGGTTGCCAAAAAAATCACCAAACTTATCGCAGAAATGCTCGCACTGGATCTTCAGCCATCAGCTATGGTGGAGAATGCTGGACTGAACAGACTGTTAGAGTACCTCCAGCCTCAGTATTCTCTACCACCATCTTCTTACTTTACCAGCACTGCCATACCAGATATGTACGAAAGCGTGAAGGATGTTGTTCTGACCCACCTGAAAGAGGCTGAAGGTGGTGTTGTCCACTTCACAACTAGTATTTGGGTCAGTAGCCAGACAAGGGAATACCTGACCCTCACTGCCCACTGGGCGACATACGAGTCAAGTGTCAGACCACAGGGTCAGGATTTTCACTGCTCTGCTCTTCTGAGTGTCTCACAAATAGACTGTGATCATGATATGCATGACATCCCAAAGCAGATAGAGTATCTGTGGGATTCTTGGATCACCTCATCAGGGCTGAAAAAGGGGTTCACTGTAACTGATAACACCACCATCAGAAACACCTTGGAGGACCATGGCCACGTCACCATGCAGTGTTTTGGACACACTATAGACCTCATTGTTAGTGAAGCCATAAAAAGCCAGAGAATGGTTCAGAACCTTCTGAGTATTGCACGAAAGATCTGTGAACGCGTGCATCGCTCAGCAAAGGCCAAGGAGAAGCTGGCTGAGCTCCAGAGGGCCCACCAGCTGCCAGAGAACCAACTGATTCAGGATGTTCCTTCCAAGTGGAGGACCTCCTTTTTCATGCTGGAGCGGCTGGTGGAACAGAAGAAAGCCATCGACGAGATGTCGATCGAGTGCAATTTCAGGGAAATGATCAGCTGCGATCAGTGGGAGGTGATGCTGTCGGTCTGCAATGCACTGAAACCTTTCGAAGTCGCCTACAGGGAGATGAGCAACCGCACTGCCACTCTGGGACAAGTGATACCACTCATTCACATCCTCAATAGAAAGATAGATCTGCTGTTCGATGAAACTGTGGGCATAGATACCATGCTCAAGTCGTTAAAGGAAGCCATGGTGAGCAGAATGTCTGCAACTCTGCACGACCCACGATACACCTGGGCCACCATGCTGGACCCACGATACAAGACTTCATTGTTCACAGAGGAAGAAGCTGAGCAATGTAAACAAGATCTAATCCGGGAGCTGGAGTCCTCATCTACCTCAGTGGCAGTTAAGCCTCCGCTGCCCAATGGCTGCAATGAGGCTCCCGTTTCATCCAACACCTCCCACTCAAACAAGGACAACCTCTGGTCCCTAATGGCTGACATCCGACAAAAGATAAAACACGAGGAGAAGCCAAAGTCCTCAGAGCTGGCAGTGCTGGAGTACCTTGAGGAAGACATACTTGATCAAAGCTGTGACCCCCTCGACTACTGGAACCTGAAAAAGTTCCTGTGGCCCGATCTTGCCAAAGTAGCTGCCCGTTACGTGGGCTGCCCTCCCAGCATCGTCCCAGCAGAGACACTGTTCAGCACAGCTAGCGTCAACTGTGCCCTAAATCAACCCAGGCCTTTACTGGAAAACATGGAGGGTCTGCTATTCCTCAAGGTCAACCTCCCTTTGATTTATTTTCAATACTGATTATTGTTGAGCATTAACTTTAAAACCCTTTTTTTCAAGGACCAAGTTGCATAGCTGTGAAAAGGGGAGGGGGGGGGGGGGGGTGTCTGTTGGGCAAAATGTAAAATATCAATTTATACACTGATTAATGCTCAATGCAAAGGCCAGATTTGGAGGTTTTATTGTATTCTGTGTACTACTGTTAAACACTTTGGAGCTGTTGTGATGAAAAGTCTCAGTCAGAAGTGTATCAGGGAGGGAGGGTTTTTCTAGCTGTAGGGGTTGGTGATAATGTGTTTGCTTGTAAATCGATGTTTTTGTTTTCCGTCTACTCTCTCCTTGTGCCTTATCCAAACTACTTCAGGTCAAAATGCTGTAAATATTTTGTTAAATTGCGCAGTTCACGTCAAGATGCTTTTTGATTATTTTGTATTAGATGCAGAGTTGTTTTCTGAATGAAAACATGGCCCAAAAATAAATGCTGTGACTGAAAGATGTTTTTAAGTTAATGTTATTTAATTTTCATTGTGACGTGGCTCATGGTACTGTCTTTTAGAAATAGACCTTTTTTTAACTTGCTGAAATGTTTTTAATAAGATCGTGTATAATATGGCTGTATTTTGAAAATAAGCAGTTTGTTTGAAATATACGATTTGTCTCTTAAGCACAATTTAAGTTTATGTCCAGGGGATTAAATTATGGGTTTATTATTGAGTAAACAATGTACTGTACATTTTTATATTAAATAACATCTGAACCTAATCTGATAAATGTTTTAGCATTGAGACTGGAACCATGCAAATGTGGTTATTTGTAAATAAAGGTTTTCCTTATGCAATATTGCAGAGTTTTGGGTTTTTGTTATAAATTAAGAGATGTGTTTTATTGTTCAGACCTTGGGAGTCTACGGGGTCATGTCCAATTTAGGAAACTGGTTTCTTCCACTCTGTTTCCACTTTTTTCATTTATAAAATATACACATTTTAAAAAGTCTGATGTAAAGAATACAAAACTAACTGTAGACGATAAGTCATTCATTTATTTTCCTCGCTATTCATGGGAAATCATGCATTACACATCAGCATGAGAGAACCATTTTAACTGGTATAACACTTCAAACATCAGAAAAGATTTATGACACTTTATATTTACATATTAATCTACATAGGGGGCACATGTCAGCAGCTGTGATCTATGGTGGAATGTGACACATGATTGACACGTTATTCTTTTCATACCTGGAAATGCGGCCTTAACATCCAATTATAACATTTGTTTTGTTCACCCTTTGGTTTTATTTTTTGGTCACATTAATCCATGTCCATCATTCCTGTTAAAGTCACCCTTTTTGTTGCCCCGTTGCAGTCTCCCTCTCCATCAGCACAGTTTTTCTCTCTAATCGCACACTAACAGGAGGGGAGTGAAACAAGTTGAAGGCAAAGTTGCTGTAACCTTCTATGAAGGCCAGAGGCCGATGAGTGTCCTGGAGTAGCTGTATCTTGGTGACATTAGCTTCCATCAGTAGGTGCGAGTACATTTTGATCTCAGGACTCGTGAGGCTCAGGTCCTCACGCTTGTCATATCTGTTCCAAAAATATAAGTAATAACTTTACAAAAGTGATCAAATTGGATACATTGTTTTTGGAAAATTGTAGTTCAAAACTGAAAAATACACTAACCTCCATTTTCTGTTCTGCTCCAAGAAGCGAGATACTCCAGTTTCAGCAGCATAGGTGTCAATATGAACAAAGACATCTGAGGGGATAAAGGCATTGTGTAACAATGTGAAAACCGTGTTCTCTGAACACAACCTTTATGTATGTTTTCAAGGATAGATTATATTGGTATATAATATTTTGTATGATTACTGAAACAGTAGAGATTATTTTGTCTTAATATTTAGATCATATTAATATGGATTGCATACGTGCAAATAAATTCAGTTTCACTCAATTAGTTTAACTGAGAAACTAATACAACAGAGTAAATTTAAATAAAATGCAGCCTAAGAAGTACCCCCAACTCAACCCATTGTCACTGATTAAATCTTAAATAAGTATTGACCTATCATCTCTTGTTAAAAAGTGGCAAGAATTTGTAATGTTTCTGATTTCTTGTTCAAAGGCCTCCCTGCAAATAAAAACAACTCAAAGTGATTCCAACCTGCTGTGACTGGCAACAACCTGTGGAGTTCCTGCAGTCCTCGGCCGCCTGGGTAGTTGTGATGGGAAACATAGAGACAAATACTAGAGTACGCTGCATTGGTCAATAGCTGGCCAACCACGACCGCAGAACCCAGTTTGTACATCCAGGACTTCTGGTAGTTGCACAAACTAAAGCAAGAAAGGAAGAAGAAAGTGAGCAGCTTTTGCAGTGTCTCATATAAAAGAGCAGCTAATCTCACACACTTTTACAATGCCACACTGTTGACACGTCTCTTTTTTATGATAGCGCTGATATAAATATCTGGGGAACAGCTGTTCCGTATCTATATTAAAAGCAGAAAATAATCAACATCCACCAGCCAAGTCAACTTTCTCACCTTGATTTCTGTACTCTATGGGTCGTATTTGACTTATAAAGAAATGAGCGTGTTGGTTGATACAATTTAAGGTTCCTGCCCTGTATTTTTTGATGTGCGCATTGGGGTAGTGTGTTTCAACTTACATGAAAGAACAGCCTCGGGCAGCCACCAAGTTGAGCACAGGGAAAGTGTATATGATGAAGCGCATCTCCTTGTGGGGCAGCAGCGAGTAGATGAGGATGAAGCCCACTGTGGGTAGCAGCAGCAGCCTCATCCGCCTGTCAAGGAGGCCGAGGGGGACGAAGAGCAGCGTGCAGCCCAGGGCACGGGGTACAGCAGAGTAAAAGTACCATAGAAAGGGAGAGGTTTACTGGGGAGAGGAGAGTCAAGGATAACTGGTGGGGTGGAGATCATCCATGATGATTTTCAGAGAAAGTAAATTAACAGAAGCTTAAAAGAAATGCACAAGTGATAGCTAAACATAAATGAGAGTGTACTCGAGTAAATCAAAGGATATTCCCCAGTTGGAACTTTTGTTGAGAATAGTGTTGTACCACAAAACTTGACCTTCAGGCCACAAAAACCTCCCCCAAAAGAAGGTGTCAATGGCCACCGTCAGAGCTGTAAAAGACAAAGGGAATTCAAACCTGTTTGGACAACTGGGCAATTTATTGCTTATTGAGTATGTACTATAGACATACTGTACATTCACTACTCACCCAGTGACAAGATCCCAGAAGGAACAGCATAGCAAAGCAGCTGCAGCAGTCCCAGCTTCCTGCTCAACAGTGATATCAGTAACATGAGGCCCAAGAAGATGCAGAGCTCCGACCGGAACACAGTGATGACCAAAGCAGAGAAGCTGACGAACCGGCCGTATTTCTGAGCCATCCAAGATGTGAATGCTACCAGAACTGGGAAGAAATATGTACTGTTGTCATGCCACTTGTAGATTTACTTGGAAAAACAGAAAGATAAAAGCTTAATCCACAGTCGTTGGATTATGATGATTATTACCAATGTATCTTACCCATTGGCAGCGCAAGTACATTGGGGAGCGTCCTGGTGCTGTAGAACATTAGGTGAAACTGAGAGGCACACGTCAGACAGAAGAGCCCTGCGACTGTGGTGCCAAACTGCCTCCTCACCTCCCTCTGCGTGTGCCACAGTGCACCGATAACGCACACGCCCAGGGAAGCTCGGACTGCACAGAACACAGCAAGCGAGCGCATTTGTTTAAAACCAAAGAGGCAACCTTGTTTCTAACATATCGGTGGATTGCAAAGTACCAATAAGTGATTTACCTATGAGCTGTGTGCAGAATTTCGGTGCACCAAGCAGAGAGCACAAAAACGCAACAGGGGAGCAGAGCGTGGAGAGAAAGAGGGGGCCAAGGAAAGTCCGTGGCACCACGCCAGGGAACTCATGATGGTCATACTGAAAGACAGGACAGGCTCTAGTCTCAACAACACTCATACAGCCAAACCCATAATAAAAAGTGTGTCAAAGTTCATTGTTGACCTTGGAAACAACAGAAAGAGCTCTTGATCATATCACATGGTCTTCATCAGCAGATCTGAGTTGTACCATTTGTCGTGGAACTGTAGATGTTATAATTTCTAAGGCAAACTCCATCATCTGATGAAGAGCATCATGATCAAAAGCTCCAGAACAGCTACTAAATTGATCTTAAGCTGACATTGATTTGTCAACTGTATTCTCAATTCTCCTGGTATTGTGTAGATAATAACGATAAATACCTTCATGTTTTAGAGAACAGACACAATACATACCGTATATTACATAACAGTGCATGTATAAGATTATATGTCTTAATAATAATGGCTCTGTAAACCACTTAAGTGTATGTTTAGGGGCAATACGAAAGAAAGAAGCAGTCATTTTTGTAAATAAATTATATGAAATGTACCTTCATTAGCTACTATGGTAATGATAAGGCATACTTACATTTCATTTATACTTCAGCAGGAATAGTTGCATTCATTTCTCTGACTACACATTGCTACAGTACAAGCTTCCTCATATTTACTACTTTAATCTTACTTATCGCTTACTATTGCATTTACAGATAATTTACCACAAACTCATTCAATGTACCCTCCTCTTTGTTAAAAGAATTTAACATTCAAACACATTTCCCACTTCGACAAATGATAAAGTTCTATGTTGTGAAAATACATATGTATGTTTTGTGTAACGTATTCACAAATGTTTGATTTAAAAATGACAACTATTTCATTCACTGATGCTGAGGATAGTTAGCATAGCTTGTTAGCACAACTTGTTAGTACCTGCATATGACATCCACTTACCTTGTCAAAGTTAAATCTGTGATACAGAATGTCGTGCGCTGCTTGTAAATTAAAGCTCTCCTCAACTTTAGTGAACGGACAAATTAATAAATGCAAGAGAGCCACAGCTATTAATAAAAACAGCAGTGGCAGCCCCAAAACATTCCTTTTATCAGCCATGACAGCTGAAAGATTTGGATCACTTCCGGTCAAAACAGGAAGCTAACTCCACGACATGTTTTCATCTCGCTAAAGCTATTAACATTATTTTTTAATGGATTAAGATGTTCTTTATATTTTTTTATCAAATACTTCATACAAAATTAAAACAAAAACATGTTTGATACTACTTCTGGAATTCTTGAATTTTCCACGTAAGAATGGAGCTTGTTGTCCCGTGCGTGGCGCCTTGTGATTGGTTGTACATTTGATTGACAGGTATTCGTAGCAAATCAGCGCAAGCCACAATTCGACTAAGAGGCTGACGCGGAAATCTAAAGCCGCTATACCCGGCATGTAAATACTACTTTGTTGCGCTTTGCATAGATAACGCCAACTTAGATTTAATGTTAAGAACAGCTCATTTAGGGGTTTCCGAACCGAGCAGCACTGTAATATTAGTTGAAAGCTTGCTTGCTAGTGGCTGGAGCGTGTTGCCCTGATATGAAACTGTCTGAACTGTTCGGCTGAGATGCTGTCCACCGGTTCAGAGCTGCGGCTACTGCGGCTATTGTCTTGTGTAACTCTTATTTCACTTTTTCATGTCACCGACGGGAGGGATTTAAAGAGCGCCTGTTCTACCTGTCGGCAAATTACTGATAACTTCAACAAGGTAAGAGAACCTTTCTAACCCGCTCTTTTGTGTTGTTCTCCATTTTCTTGATATCTTGCTGTGATGTTGTGAATGTTTCCTGCGACCTTAAATGTCTTCTTCCAGACCCTTCCCCGTTTCTTTCTGTGCAGACGTTGACACTTTTTTGTGTGTGTGTGTGTGTGTGTTTTAGGGCTTTGACAGAACAGCAAAGCAAAACTTTGGAGGAGGCAACACAGCCTGGGAGGAGAGAAAACTGTCCAAGTATGAGACAAGGTGAGACCGTGTATCCTGTCCTGTCCAAGCTGCAGGTCACCCTGCCCTGGCCACAGGCCATCGGAGCTGTGTTTGCTTTGCACCAGAGCTGCAGGCTGTTCTTCTTTGCACAGGAAGCCTATCAAAGTTGTAGATAAGCAATATGCATTTGAATCTGTAGCTGATTGTGCCCGAGTGTCTCTGGTAGCACAGGCAAACTTTCAAACTGCAGCGTTTGGCAGGTGTGGGCTGTCGACTGTGCTTTCTGGCAAGGCCTACCTGCAGTAACAGGTTTGCTTCCCTGCTTTTACACAAACCCATGCAATCTTCCTTCACAGCGAGATTCGTCTGATGGAGATCGTGGAGGGGCTGTGCGAAAGCAGCAGCTTTGAGTGCAACCGCATGCTGGAGGAGCACGAAGACCATTTTGAAACTTGGTGGTTCAAGAGGTGGGTGCTGGTAAATGCAAATATTGTGAACGTTTACTGTCAGCACGGTCACGGACGAGACCGATTGATTCCAGGATCACTAGGCACGCTGACAGATTTGTTTGTGTGTTATTTGATTGTTTTACTTACTGAATGTGTTTAACCTCATCTCTTCCTGTCTTGTCTCCTGCTGCAATGCAGGAAAACGAAACATCCTGATTTGCATAAATGGTTCTGCATTGAAACTGTCAAAGTGTGCTGTGCAAAGGGAACATTTGGACCGGACTGCAATGGTGAGGAGAATCCTTAGCGTGTACATTGGTCCTGTTTGTGGCAGGCTACATACATATACTGTGGTGCAAATAACCCCAAGAATCTGTGGCAGTAGTTCGGATGTTAAAAGTGCTTGAATGTTTTTGTGTTTGTGCTGTCGTTCTGATTTTTACTTTCTGAAGCCTGTGTGGGGGGCTCTGACAGACCTTGTCATGGAAACGGACTGTGCGACGGCGATGGGACCCGCGGTGGCAACGGAAAGTGCAGCTGTGAGCACGGTTATAAGGGGGAGTTCTGCCTGGACTGCATCGACGGCTACTTCAACGAAGTGAGGAACGACACCTTCTCTCTCTGTACAGGTACACACACATAAACGGAACAAGCAGCTGCTGCGAGCTTTTTCTGCGACGCATCACTTAACCTTCATAGACAAAATCGATGAAAATTGAATCTGTGGTGACTCTGAATTCAGGCTTCTCTTTCGCCTACAGAGTGCCACTCCTCCTGCAAAACCTGCACCGGAGCAACCAGTCAGGACTGTGATGAATGCAAGGAGGGCTGGGAGGAAGATGATCAGGAAGCTTGTGTTGGTAAGGGGAATAGTAAAATGTCTCCATGTAGCAGTTTGTGTGAGTGTTACGGGAAATAAAGCTAAAACTTGCTTTAAACATCAAAAGATCTCTTTATTTTAGATTTTTTTTAAATCAATGCAATTCACCAAATAATAATGCCAGCACGCCGAGAATCTTTCATTCTGATGTGGTAAAGGCAGGAAGAGTGTAAAGGACATTATGCTCTCTGCACAGTTAACCTCACTGCAGTCCATCTCATGCGTTGCAGATGTAAACGAATGCTCCAGTGACTCCTCCCCATGTAAAGAAGATGAATACTGCCTTAACACGGAAGGCTCCTACTCCTGCAAGGGTAAGAGGACGTTTGCCATAGGTGTCAACATATCACTCTGTTAGCTTTGAACTTTGTATCTCCTGACTGTAGGGGCCATGAATTCTTTCAAAATGCGTCATGATATTTCACCACTTTACAGCTGTCAAACAGGGGAATCATTTAAGTCCTCTTTACTGAAAAAGTTTCTGTGATATTCATCTATTATAAAGATGTTGGTTTTTTTTGTTTGTTTGTGTATTTGTCCTCCCCAAACAAAAGCGTGTGACAAAGTGTGCTCCGGCTGCACTGAAGGCGGCCCTGATAAGTGCCAGGCTTGTGCCAACGGGTACCAAGACACGGAGGGCACCTGCACAGGTATGATGTAAATAATTCATTATTTGAAGGATTTTACTCCAATGTAATTTTAAATTGCTATAAAACCTTTTTTAATTTTTTTTTGTAGAGATGGGACAAAATATTCTTACATGCATCGGGATTCAGTCTTGAGAAAATCTGCACTGATGAATTATATATTAATTAAACTTGTGTTTTGGAGAATGCACCGTCCAAAGGAGTAGCTAAAATACTCAAAAGAATCTGTCGTTATTCAATATCTTTCTAATTGTCAACAAATGCGATGAAAAGATCTAAAACCCACTTTACAGCCTGTCTGTGGCTTTGATTTGTTTCTGCTGAAGATGGCAGTCTTCTTCTTCTTCTTCTTCTTCTTCTTCAACTTCGTTTTAGGCGGTTGGCATCCAGGTGCATTACCGTGGAACAGACAATAGACTTAACATCTACATCCCTGCAACTCCCAGTCTCTCTAGACTCATGAATATAGCTGTATTTAAAAAAAAAAAAGCAGTATTTTCAGTATTTAAGGACAATATGTGTGAACGAACCAAAATAAACCCCACTGCCCCCCCTTTTTGCGTCACGTGTACATTTCATTACTTATTGGCTATAAAAGCTTTTTCTCTCTGGGGTGACATCATTAGAAGAGAACCTGATGTGTCAGTCTTGCCTTGTGTTCTCCAGATATCGACGAGTGTTCCCAGCCAGAGTCCGTGTGCACCGAGGAGCACCAGGAGTGCGTCAACGCTGAAGGCAGCTATGTGTGCATCTGCTCGAGTGGCTACGAGGAGCAAGATGGCGAGTGTGTCCAAACGCTACAGCCAGGTGAGGATTAGTGTTTGATTAATTACTGGTTTCATATGAGTTGTGCTGAACAGGTTCTATAAAGCTGTTATGTATATGAGCAGTAGCCTTTTATTTATTGTTATACATATGTACGTGACTCACATAGCGTACCTATACTCACCCTCGAGGGAAAATATGTAAAACCTTTGTGTGTTTTTTTTTTTCTTGGAACAGAAACTATATTGTCCACTACACAGATTCATGATATTACAGCCTATGAAACAAAATGAATATTATCAATATTAAAGTGTTTATTGTTATTGCAGGGTTTGAACAGCGTTTAAGAGTTAAATTCAAGCCAAAAATATCTCAAAGCCTTATTCATCACACGCTAACTAAATTGCTACTATAAATGCCAGGAGACTGCAAACATGACTGATTTTTGTAGATCACCAGATTATGTTTAAAATTAAGCATTTTCCAAGCTTTCAAGACGTGGTACCAACCCTGTTCTTATTATTTATTCATGCATTCTCATCAGAAAAAGAGGAGGAGTCAGAGGAATCCGAGACGACCACAAGTCCACACGGAGAGCTTTGACGTAAAAACCGGGACCAAATCAAAAACAACAGTTGGAATTACGGCGCATGACGCCGCTCGTTTTTAAGTTGTTGACTACATGCACTTAATGTACCAACTGCACTTAGAACCAAGAAACGCTGCTGAAAGACGGTGTTTTCCAGAATGGATTAAAGGACAAAAAAGACATTTAATGCTTTCAGTATGCTGGTCGCTGTTGCTTTTCTCCGATGTGCTCAAACTACCACTTGTCTTTATTTGTTGTATGGTTTTAAAATCAAAGGTGTTTCAATAAAAGTGAATTATGTTGAATTTAGCCGTAACCCATGCCAACAAAGTGTCTCTTTTTTTTCTGTGTACAATTTCTCTTTTTTTATTCAAATGTAGTGCAGTGGATTCAATTATAAGGTGGAAGTTAGATCACATGTGTTGTGTTGCAGTGATCACAAATGACCACATGGTGACAGTCTAGCCATGTGAAATATGGTTGCTCGCTGCTGTGTAAAGACAAGTACTTAAATTGATCTAGAATGTGTATCTCACTGTTTTCTCATAGCTTTTTTTTCATGAATGACCAGATTTTAGTGTTTAACCATAGGGAGTCATATTGTGTATTCTACATCTCCATACCTACATGACCCATATCCTCAATCTTAAAAGTATTTCCACACACAACATTAACCTGTGTGGCCTCAAAGCCATTCTATCACCAACCTGTTCTTTTGGTCTTTCTTGAAAGTCGGTCACTGCCACTACTCAGGTGTTGGGATGCTGTTTGGAAACCCCTTCCTATGGCCCCGTTTGGATCAAAGCACATTTTTTCTAACGCGAGTCATCTTGCAATAAGGCTTCCTGTGGGATGATGTCAGCTGTTTTGACTCGACGGGCTTGCCAAGGTGGAGGAGCAGCCAGCTGAGACCTGTGGGGGCTGGCAGCGAGGCAGCAGAGATGCAATCATGGCACAGACCCGCCACAACCACCTATCTGGACCGGTTTGATCAGGGAGGATGGGATCAGGTTCTTGGAACTGTGTAAACACACACTACTTGGCCAATAAAGCTTATTCTGATTCTGAGGTTCTTTCCCAAATGTACAGTGTTATTGATTTGCTGGTACAGATGTCAAACCCAGGACTGAATAATAACCTTGACAGAATTTAGGCCCAATAAGTCACATTTGCTCACCCGCCCCCCCACGCAAAGCGCCACTTTCAGTCAGGAATATGTAATTTATATTTTTGTCGAGTATATGTACCAAAGTGTGCATCAAACCATGTTAAAATGTATCCAGAATGGTTTAAAAGCGGAATACCTTAACATGTATTAATCACCACACTTACTAAGCTATTTTGAGAATTGCACTTAATGGCTTTGCTGTGGAAAATTAAATAGAAGATTGCTACCACTATCATGTCCTGCGCCAAAGCAGCTAAATAAATATACAAAGCTCCCTAGATCACCAAATTGTATGTATCATCAGTAGCTGAAGGGAGAAAATGTTTGTCTATTTGAGAGGGGTTAGGTAAGATGAGAACCCAAACAGCGGAGACAGCAAGGGAGGACATGAGCACGACTCAGCATAGTCACTTATATATGAGTCATGAGATGACACCCATCTAGGTGACTTTAAGCAGAGAGGAGATATATTTGATATGATGCTTCATCGCTTGGAAACAAGATAGACTCTCCACTTTCACCACCTCAGCCGGGAAAGTTTGTGATCATATCGTTGCAAGCTGATGCTGAGTGACTGGGTACCACAGTAATCACTATAGGGCTTTTCTCACTAGCTACTTGTTACTTTCAGTCAGGTATTTTGGACCTTTTATTTTTGTATGGGAAAATTCCATCATTTTTCAAGCATGATTATTTGTTCTTACACTTTTCAGTATCGAACTTGTGACCTTCCTGGGGCAGTTCTTCTAACCACTGGCCTTGCCTGCTGTTGCAATTAGCGTATTGTTTATTCCACATGCTGGCTTCCCCTTTTGTGCGGCGTAGTGAATCCCAGGTTGGGTTCTGTAAAATGTGCACCGAGATGTGGATGGTGTTTGTGTTTGTGTGTGTGTGTGTGTGTGTGTGTGTGTGTGTGTGCACATGCACAGCATCGACCATGCATGTGTTTACACACACTGGAGCAGAATAAGCACAAATACTCTGTGGTTGGAGGGGCACCCTGCTCTTTTCTCTTGACTTTGTGGTGGTTTTCTTCTGCCAGTAAACCTAAGCTGTGGAGCACATGGTCCAGCTGTAGCAGGGTGACTATGAGGACACTGACAGGGTTACCAAGGAGACCCAGGAGCATACAGAGCAAGAAAATGTACTGACACTGCGTTGATAGCACTGTAATCTCCATTCTGAAAGGCTTTTTATTTTAGCAGGCCAGGTCACCCTGCCCCTCTTCTCCCTTGCATGGAATTGTCACTGTGATTCTTTTCCTCATCCTCATTCATCAGCGGTTATATCTCAGGACTGCTGTTTCCCAAAGCCATCCTTAGACAACAATCCTCTTTGTTCCATTGTAAGGCAGTGGGAGAGAGATAATAACAGTGCTGAGGTACGCTGAGGGAAACTGCATGCTAAACTAGAAGCCAGATGTGGCACCATGTGCTTTTGTTCAGCTGTCAGTGGTCTGCACCGCCTCTGATGTCAGGCACTCCTTAAACTTGCTGCCTTCTCTGATGCGGTTGTGTCTGCCTTCCTTTCACCCAGCTGGACGGTCAACCGCCAACAATTAAGCCAGACAAATTGGAAACTCTGCAGAGCAGTCCCAAGTGGAACACAAATATAGATCCTCAAGGCGCCATTTGGGAACTGTCCCTTTCAGGGCACTGCAGAGGAGGTGCAGAGAGCCTCAGTGAATGAACTGACACCAGCACTCCAGCTCCAAGATACTTTATGAAACTCAGACTTTGGCGGGAAGGAAAAGCATTAGATGGAGGACAGAGGAGCAGCTGGGGCTGCATGTGTAGCTATAGCTGCCTGCCTGGGATTAAGGAGGGGTGTGGTGTTGTGTTGTGTGCGAAAGAGATATATAGCACACTGATTTGAAGTCACCGATGAACCCAAATGCTGGATTTCACCAGAGAGGTGGTTTCTTTTCTCTTTTCTCGTTTGCATGTGAGGGTACAAACAAGAACACACGTGCCCTTTTTATATCTGACCAAAGGCTGCAGATTAACTGAAGTCCAGGCCTGTGTGTGTGTATGGGAAATATAGTATCAGGAATCTTTATCTATGAGCCATGTTCTTGTCGTCACCTGGTTATATCATTCAGAAAACTGCCATGGTGGTGTACTTCTCTCCTCTAATATGCATGGAAATCGAAGGCGGTATTCATATAAAGGCAATTTGACAAACGTGTTACCAAACAATGCCCATCCAACAGACAGGTAGCATTCAGTTTGAATTGTGATTCTGGCCACCCAACAAACGTAAATGCAATATTCACTCTCTTTTTAGCCCTGTTTTGCTCTCTCCACCAACGTTCCAGGGAAATATCTGGCTCCTAAGCTGCTAAAGGCTCCAGTATGTTCACCAGCTAGCTTTACCTTTTTTTTTTTAGCTAACTTTGTCTGTCGTTTGTCTGCTGGGCATGTAGCATGTACAGCTGCAAACATCTGACTGCTGCAGCTGGAAATGGAAATTTAAATTGTGCTGTGAAAAATCCCAATTTATAGCTGTCATTTCCAAAAGCAGGTATGTTGCTGTGTGCAGTGACCATAGATCCTCTTGCTGTCAAGTAACTGTATAAAAGCAGATTACGGCTATTTCATTTCACTGAATCAAGAAGCGCTGCATAGTCCGCATTTATGGTGCATGTTTGTGGAACGATGAACATAAGATTTTCAATTGACTTCTACTGGGAGCAAACAGGCAAACATAACGTAAATATGAATTATTTACGTCGTAAGGTTGTCAAGGTTTGCATGGGCCTGAAGCAGCAGAGAAATGACGTATCAGCAAGGCATTCAAAAACACAGCTGTTTTCCTTTCACGTGTAAAAGTGATATTCCACCTGAGACTATTCTGTTCAATAAGAGTGTGAAACCAATCCAAACATTTTTAATTATTCAATTATTATTATTTCAATTATTCATTATTGTTGTTAGTTCCTTGTGCTGGAAATGAGAAGTTGAAGAGAAAACTGAGTTTTCATTCTTCTTGTGAGTAGATGTCGCCACGAAAGGGCTGTGATTGTGTGTACTTTTTACTGGAAATATACACATCGAATTGCAGTATATATAGGCGTGAATGCGACAGCAGTGTTATCTCTGATGAAATGTCCTACAGAAGAACATGCATTTCTCTGCTGTTTTCTCTCATTACATATACGATGGTAGACTAGTTTCCACATTTACATTTTTTTAGAGTTGTCTTTCTCAGAGAAGGGGGGGGGAGACAGGGAGTGGCGTGGTGCTAGCTGGCACGCTTTCTGCTGCACAGAGATTTCCCAGACAGGTAGGATGGATTGATGTTACCCACCTTTGTTTGATCTTAAAGCCAGCGCCCATGTCTCTGTATGTACGTGTCTCAGGGCGTCTGTGTGTGTGCGTGTGTGTGTGTGTGTGTGTGTGTGCCTGCATGACAGTGTGATGAGATTTGGCTTGTGTGTGTGTGTGTGTGTGTGTGTGTGTGTGCGGTGCCGCTCTGCAGTGCGACTGCATCGTCTGGCCTTTGGTCTCGTACGCCCATGAGGAATGAGAGGAGACACAGAGAGCGACTTTGATCTCCCTCTACAGAGATGCACCAGTCTGCCTTCCTGAGATGTTTGGTATTTTAGACGTTAAGAGGAGGAAGTCAAAGGAGAAATAGCGTTTGAATAAATCTCTTCCCTGGCGTGCGTTGTTAGTCTTGTTTTAACGCACTCATTTAAATGAAACCTTTAAATTAGAAGCTCTTAATTGACACTCTAATTCAGTTCCTCTAACGGTCAAGGCCTACTGACTCAGTGAATTTACATGTACTTAAGTAATCACGTTACAACCCAGTTACAGTTATAACCCGGTTGCGTCAAACATGGTTTCCGTAATTGGGGTAGGGGATTAAAGAAACATGATTTCCTACAGAAAAATCTCTCCTGCAATTTGCCAATTTCTTTGTCAACCAGATTAGGCGTCGTTGGAAAAAGCTTTAAGACAGTGTACCAGAAAACAAAACAAAAAATAAAAACTGGAGAAAATGTTTTAGCCTTGCTAGTGGCTAGGGATGGCATGGTCGGTCAGTGTCTCTACCAAATTGGACCAGAAATTAATATCTTCAGAGACAACCATAGGACGGATTGTCATCAGATTTGGTACAGACATTCATGGTCCCCAGATGACAAAATCTTGCACATGTCTATGAACTAAAAAAAACAAATGTGCAGCGTGCAACAAATCGCATGCCACTGATGAACAGTTGCAGTAGTTGCATTTTTGGCTGGCCATAAATTCATCATATTTCCTGTATGAACATGCCAAATTCGAATGAATTTGGAGTATTTGGATACTTCCAGCTGTAAGGACACATGTTTGCAGTGCGGCTCAAGTCTGTGGTCTTTCAGTTGCAGGACCATCTCCACCCAGCCACATCGTAACTAACCAACCAGATGTCCAACAGATTCTGTGATTGCAGGCAATATAATTTAAAACGTGGATGCCAAGACTCAAATATCGCTCTCTAGAGCCTCACAAAACGATCACCTAAGTAAACTCAGAGAATACCCCTGACAGGTCCAGGCAGATGTTCAACATCTGGTTAGATAAACCCTGGTGTCAGGACCCATACCATGTTCATACCATGTCAACAGTTTTTTCATGTCCATATTTCTATTTTTAAGGTCTAAATTAGGAGTTTAAACCTAACATAAAAGGTGTATCAGTAATTGTTTAGTTGATGGTATGACCTACATCACTCTGAGGTTGTAAAACTGCATTTTGTGGCATGAATAGGCAGCATTTTGTATTGTTAACCTGTTTTAACACCTGCAGTAACATTAGACGCTAGCTGGCTCCCCACATCAAAGGCGTATTTCTCTCTCACTGTTGGACTTCAAAATATTCCCCCGAACCTTTTCTCTAAAAGCAGTTGTAAACCACTGGTGGAAGTAGAGGCCCCTGTTTGCTTCTCCTCGTAGTGGTGTGTGTTGCCATGGCGCTCGGGTTGTTTTGACACTGGAGGGTGTAAACAGACGTGGAGGAGAGGGAACAAGGTGGTGGCGTGTAGGGGATAGAGGAGGTCACACACTGGCTCAGACAGACAACACAGTCTGGGCAGCAGGGGAAGCAGCGTTTAGCGAGACTGGAATGCACCTTACCACCTCTGAATGTGGTCTGAGTGATGAGATCTCAATGCGTCTTGGGTGCATTCACACCTGTACTTTGAGCTGTTCACTTGTGATTGGATCACCCAATACGCATGTTAATGCAAGGTGTAAACCGGGCCTCAGTCAGAGACTCTACCATTGTGTGCATTTAAATAGATGTCGTTTAAGACTTTCGTGAGAGCAGTCTCAGTGCTGTGGTGTGGCCAAGATCCAGATTGGAGAACATCGAAACAATTGTTTAGTGCCAAGAAAGGTGTTGAGCTGATTAAAAATGGCCTTTTCCATTATTTTACCCAGAAATGGGAGGTTTTAATATGGGTCTATAATTCTGCATTATGGAGGCGTCTAAATTGTTCTTTTTAAATGAGGCTTGTGCTCAAGTGTTAAAGTGTTAAAAGAGGCCGGATGCATGCGAGACTGCAACCTGTCTCCTTCCTGGAGACTGTGACAGACTTGCATGCTGTTCTGGGGGCTGAAGTGGAAGACGAGTGGGTTGCAAATGACTACATATGTATATATAGCATCACTCTACGAGTCTAATTTGTGGTATCTTTGTTTGTTTGTTCCAAAAGTGCTCAATTTGCAACATTGTTTAGTCTTAAATGGCAGTCACGGTATTTTCTTTCAGTCTCAAATTTCTTTCAGCTGTCAAAATACAACCTACTACTGCTGGGTCATCAAAACATTCTCACATCTTGGTTCAGCTTCCTAAACGTGACTCGGTCTGATCCGCGTTTTGTTGGGTAATTTAGTGGATGCGTTTCATTGCAACGTAATAAGAGACAACGCGAGTCTCTTATGAAGCTTCAAAGCCACACGGCCACATGAAAGCAAAGAGCAGCCTATCACAACAACAACAGCAGGCATCAATTTTCCCCTTATTATAATCGACTGGATATGAAACAGGTCCGGGCTTCTGTGTCATTTTCTATGGAACTCATTTCCTGGCTGCTATCAGTTCATATGGCTTTGTTTTTTCTAGACGGGAACCCTAGAAAAAAGAGAGCCGCGATCACAGCAGGGCTCAGCAGCTTAGCCGTGCTGACCACCCCACTGATGGAAGTTATGCAACTGACAAGGCTACTTTCGGTCAGAGCAAGGGGTAATTCACGTTCAGCTCAACAACCTCAGGGCAAAAACAAAAACTCTCATGAAGGCAGATTTTGAAATGGCACATACTTTAGTTCGAAGGCTTGGTGGAAATTAACGCCAAAGTTTTTTTTTTGCAAAGTGTGGATTGGACAGTCAGGTTTCTGGGAAAGAGAGTGCATTTTGTATTGAAGGCTGTGCTGATGAGTCTGCAGTCAGACAGAGTGAGGGGGAGAGCAGCACTGCTGGGTCAGCTAAGCCTCGTCACCACTCTGTCAGCTCAGCACTTTTTGGACATATATATCTGCCATGTAGAGCTCCTGGGCCGGTGACACGCCACTCATTCCCCACTGAAGCCTGCTCTGCCTCTCCCTTTATGCATCCCCAGTAGAACTTTTCACACTCACAAAATACTGCATACTCAAAAATGTGTCCAATTACACAAGCTCTGTGTAGCGTTTGCATAGATCCCGGTAGCTTCGTACCAAAACCCTAAAGTGTGTCCCAGCCGCGTCCCCGGCTAGTGACCCAACAAAACAGATCCGCATCTGTATTTTATTATTGGAAGGGATGTTGATGGACTAAATTATTCACATGCATAAAGTTAGGGGGACTCAGATGAGACAGATGTTACAAAACAATGGTTAAAATCCCTTTTTGTCCCAAGTGTGTGGTTAAAGCTCTGGAAACTCTGCATCCTGCATTTCCCACAATGCAACTTGATAGCATCTTTCATTAGACATGTATTGCCCCTTTAATGCCAATTCAAAGCTCAACACCTCCAATTTGTAACACATGCTTTCTGTTTACATACATGCATTTAAAGTACCAAGCCCGATTCAAGATGACCCTGATGACATCCTCGGGGGTTATTTTCTCAGACTCTCTTGAGAGCCACAGAAAACATTAAACAACTGCTTTCACAGGCTGAGCAGTACTCCTAATGATGAGTAGCCTGAACTCCACGTGTAGCTGACAAATGTTGCTAATTGGCATTCACTCTAAATCTCTGTTACAGAGTTTATACTATAATAATGACTGAGTTTCTTCCCTTTCTGTGAGGCGTTTCTATCATTTTGTCAACCTATTATTAATAAATGTAGGTATTTATCACTATCCATTTGTGTAAGAAGTATTCTGATCCTAAGTTAATGTAGCAAAACTGCAATGTAAAAATACTCCTGTTCTGCACTTAAATGTTACTTAAGTAAAAATGCAGAAGTAGTCTGTGTTTTATGTATTATTATTATTGATGCATTAATGTGTTATTAGCCATATAACTCCAAAATGTAGTGGAGAACGATGAGTTGCAGGAAATGTCCACAACAGACACTATCAATGCTGCACTTTGGGCATAGGTTAATTAACCTCACCTCCTGTCTTTACCCCTCTGGCCACTAGATGGCGACCTTGGTGTAAGAGGCGATCAGTCAGTTGTCCCACTGCGGCCCACACATGTACTGAGTTAATAACCAGAAACATCTGGACACACGGGCAATTCAAAGGATGTAGACAGAAATCATCCAGCAGAGTGTTTCCCTCCAGCCAGCCTGTCTTTGTTTTACTGTTCTGAGTCTGTGCCCACATGAGCCTCCTCACCTCAGGACCTTAATCTTTCAGTTTACGACTGGCAAAAGGCGTTGCTCCTCACAGAGTTACTTAAACAACGCCATGCCTCCCCATTACGTTCTCCTCTGGTGGAACATACATACCCTCAGGAGATAATCTTGAGTCAGATCAATCTTGTGTGTGTGTCAAATAGAATAGCACACACGCACACACACACACACACACACACACTGTCGGAGGCTGATCCACAATCATTTTTTAATGTTGCTGGTGTGTTCTTACTGCAGGTCAGTCCAGCGTGCCTTACATGCCTTTATAGGTGCCTGATTGCATTCTAATTTCTGCATTTAGGGTGGTTGTTCAGTTGCTATATGCACCTACAGCCACATGTTTATCATCACTCCTTCCAATTATATTCTTCCTTCCAACCAGTGCTCTCGTTCTTTTTCTCCTGTCCTGGATGGTGGGGGGGTTGGGGGGCATTGTGGCAGGTTGTTCTGGCCTGAAAGCTGACCAGTAAATGGTTAAATGATGGTGACCCTCTCCTTTGACCTGCAGGATTATCCAGGTATTTCCCCTCCTGCCAACCTGCTGTCATTACTAAAGTTGAAAGGAAAAGAGAAGAGGGGCTTCCGGTGTTTCATTCCATCGCTGAAAATGTAAATTAAGCATGTGACCAAATCACTACACAGCTTGATCTGGCAGGCTTACATAATGCTGGAACCGAGTCGGTTTCCAATGCCCAAGCACTAGCAGCTCCGGCTTGGCCTACATCCTGTTTCTGGGACTATTTAGTGATGGCTGTGAATGGCTTGGAAGTGCCATGCGTGGAAGTGTCTCTGATTGTAAAGAGAATGGAAGGCAGTGAGCAACCCACTCACCAGCCTGCTGCTTCCCCCGCACACAGACACACACACACACACACACACACACATGCACACAAATTCTCTGGCATATTATAGGAACGCTTGGCTTATTGGCAACAAGGATGGCTGTGGCGCACTGTCATTCTATTCCAATCATCAGGTGGAAGAAATAGAAACGACTAAATTAATTTTTTATTTATAATTTGATTGAATCGATTGCATTAAAAGCGGACGAGGCTGACACACACACACACACACACACACTCACTCACTTGACTCTTTCCATCTTGCTCTCGCCCACACACTCACATGCTTGTATGTGCCAATAGAGTACTCCCAGATGGACTACTACCAGAGCAGGAATTACATAACAAAGGCCTGTTTCAAACTCCAAACTTTAAACTTAAACAGTGAGGCACACTGAGATTTTGTTCCATATGAATGCAGGTTTGCCATCTTTTGATAGTACGCACCACAGCTGAACAATGACCACCATTGTAATGAGTCGTAATTGGATAATTGCGGTTTATTACAACTTGGACCTCATATTAGCACCATGGATATGATACTGTTGTACTAGGTAAAGTAGCCGAGGTTTGGGAACATAGACAATGCTAAAACTAAGTCAGAAACAGTCTAAAGCAGTTAGAGGATCTGGACAGGTTGGAAGCAAGCTAACAATTTTGCTAGATTACTACCTAAGCCACTTTTATGAAGGCAAAACATAATGTGAGCACAGCCGAAATGTTGTCATTGCACAGGAAAACAGTATGCACACACAATACAGCAAAGGAAGGTATAAGCTGAACTAGGATGTTGGTTTGTGAACCATGATAGGAGATTCTCACTAGCTCGGCAAGCAAATCTGTATTTTATATTATCTGCTACTGTTATTGTGGGTTTGATGTTGTTGTTCTGTGGGTTTTCATGAAGAAATGGTACAATAGACTTATTTCCTTTTCAAAATAAATGTAGCTAATGAAGGGATTTGTTTTAAAGCTATATAATAATGTTATTGCAGATAAAAATAATGGCCAAAAACTCCAACACCCAAGTTGTAATAATGATCATTTAACCAAACACAGAAACTGATCATGATCACAGAAACTGATCAAGCAACAACCATAATGCTAATACAACTGTGACCACTCAACAAGGGTACAAAGTGCATCCATAACACAGAGACGTCTCTCTCAGCCGACTTTATTGAAACCCATAACTCATTAAAGCCTCCTTAGCAAATGTTCAAATCTGTACTTGTCTCCACTTTGAATGCAAGGAGCAGGGGTGTGTAATGGTTTCAAACTTTCACCCTGTCAAGGAGGTGGTTGCACAACTAGCGGCTGCGAGAGAACAAGATTTGACTGTTAATCGAGTGCATCTCGCATCATCTCCCGCCAAGCAGCGAAACCCCTGCCCCTTACAGCCCCATATGGCTGGCAGAATGCAACCATTTACAAGATGGTGAGGAAAAGGGGGTTGGAGGTGAGGGTGGGGGGGTAACCGGGAACAGATGTAATTTATGCCACGTACACACACACACACACACACACACACACACACACACACCTCTTAATCCTGCTCTCCTTATCTCTCCCTCACTCATGTCCTCCCCTCAGACCATGTTTTCAATATTGCCTCACTCCCTTTTCCTTTTTTTTGCTTCTTTATTCTTTCTTACATTTCCCCCCCGAACACCACCACGTCTTACCCCCCGACCCCTCTCCTCAGCCCAACACTCTCAACGTGCAGGTTTTTAACAACAGGCTCAGTGTGGCCCCCCCTGGCATCACCTTGCTCCTCCACCGGACACAGGCCACTCTGTCTGGGCGCTGGAGGGCCTACGTGCGGTGGGTGGAGGTGGGGGGTTGGAGACGTGACTCTCGACTCAGCACCACCATGACCTGGGAGTCACAGTCAGAGAGAGCAAGGATTTGGGAAGGAGAAAGTCTTACATGCTTTCTCTGTCTCCTCTCAGTCCGTCTACCTGCTGTCTTTTTTCAGTTCAGTCTGCAGGTTAAACAACGTGTATGTTGTCAGACGTATACCTCTGCTGGCTGCTGTTTTAAGTGGATTTTCCCTCCCTGTCTCCGTTTTTCTCTCCAAACTTCCCCACCTGGCCACATCACACAACGAGCAACACAATAGACTTGTTGTGCTGGCACTATAGCTCAGGAGGGAAACACAAGGTTCATGCTGTCATACCCTTCCCGCCTTCTTGTCTCTGTCTCAAATGTTTATGATTGGCTCTGATGCAAACTGCAATGTGAACAATTGTTCCTTTCTAAAAACATATAATTAAGTACAGCTCAGGGTTAGATGGTAAGAGTCAGTCATTGCTGATCATGGGGGTTACATTTGCCCCCTCTGGATTAAATTAAATGCTGCTTGGGAGAAACTGCAGGGTTAGTTCAGGTCTCTTCCAAAGGGGAGTACTGCCCCTTTCATATGTAGATTTGAACTGAAAGTCATTGTTTAGAGACAGTAGATTAGAAAGTACATCTACTCAAGTATTGTATTTAAGTATACATTTGAGGTACTTGTACTTTAGTTGAGTATTTCTAGTTCATGCTACTTCATACTCCACTATAATTCAGAGGGAAATATTGTACTTGTACTCCACTACATTTATTTACTAACTTAAATTACTAGATTATTGCATACAAGACATATGAAGAGAATTTAGAAATCAAAATACCCAACAGTATAGACACATAGAGCTGTTTAAGTAATTTTTCTTGATATAATGAACTTGGTCCCAGGATTCACTGGAGCAATAATAATAATTTGCTGCAGTCCAATACAAAGTAGTTCAAATTAACTCCAACTCAACCAACTACAGCAGTAAAATGCTGCATACACATTCATGCATGATTAATAATAATATAATAGTATAATACATAATAATATATCTGTCACAGGGGCCGTTTTCCCGCATTTTCCTGATTATACTTGCATACTTTTACTTGACTAAGATTTTAAATGCAGGACTTTTACTTGTAATAGAGTAGTTTTGCAGTATTTGTACTTTTACTAAAAATATAAAGGCTCTGAATACTTCTTCCACCACGGTTTAGAGAACTGCTCTGTTCCAGACAGGCAAAAGTAATTATCCCTTCAACTGTCAGAGATAACTACAGAGATAAGTCACCAAAGTCAAAGGCAACCGGACTTTGTGTTTGGTCTTGAAGACGTTTTTCTGATGATTCTCGTGAGTTCCGTCCGACCTCAACGACTCTCATCTGACCTCAATGACTCTCATGTGACATCAAAGTATTGATGGCCCGTAGACGCAATCTCCCCTATAGACAGCGGAGGACTGGCAAAACATGTTAAAGACTAACCTGTGAGTCCAGTTGTGTTTGACCTGATCATTATCAGCTATTGATTTCCGTTAAATGTATGTTAATCCCAAATGAGTAGATGCAAATGAAGAGAGGCAGGTTCGTTACAGGAGGATTTTTAAGAACAGATCTGCCATGTGACAAATCTACCACCTTAGCTAGAAAACAACATTTACCACATATTATATGTTACATATTTTCTGTATGAAGAAAGCTTTTCAGGCAAAGAAGATGTAGGTACCATGTTGTAAAAATTAACACCATTGCAATGATTACTATTATGTGTGTTGACTTGTATTTGGTGCCACAACAGTCATAAAATTGAACTGCTGTCAAGAATGATTGTTGATGCGTGATTATTGTATGCAAATTAAGCCTGGCTGATGTTTGTGCACGTTGGACAGGACAATAGTTAATTGTGATGGCGCTTGGGGCGGGGCCTGAAAAAGCCATAACCCCAGGGTCCATGGTACTTTAATGCGGCCTTGAGTATGAGAAATAAATCATCATCAGAGGTTATTGCAGGGTAGGTGTCATGCTTCAGTCAAGCGACGGCCTGAAGACAACAAAGTAGCCAGCAGCATCAGGTAAAGTCTCGAGAAAATATGTACTTTCACAAAGGTTTCCTCCCACGTGTTTCCCAACAATGAAATACAGACAAAATAGAGAATCATTCTAAAAACCTGGAAAATAGACATAATGAACTCTAATGTAAAAAGCATCAAACATAATTTAAGTGCAAATGAGATTGGGTTGTGATAGAGATTAATGTCAGAAACTATTATTGGTGTATTTTCTGAGTTGGCACTTGTTCACCAGTATTTTAATTGTGAATGTTGTTAACTTGGAAATGTGTTGTATATTGTTCGTTGTCATCCGCATTATCTTTCCTCCTGTCCTTGGAAAACTGAATTTCCATTTTGACCATGAACTCAGATCTTATTTCCCTTTCAGATGGAACATCGAGGTGAGGTCTGTAGAGGAGAGAAGCTGTGACAGTGACAGATGAGGGCACTCTCCTCCTTCTCCTCGCTGTTCTCTGTGGTATTATACGACATGACAATGCCACCATGTTACAGGAATGCATCCTGTATTCCCCGCTGAAAGAAGCAGGATGTTGCTGATCCTCATAGGTTCTTTCAGCCAGCAGGCCCCGCCCTGCGACCCAGCCAATAACAAAAGACCCCGCTGCCTGCTCAGGCTGATTAACCAAACAAATGCGACCGGTGGCATAAAACATGTCGGTAAATGCACGTGGGCATTCCTAACATGCCTGCCTGTTTATATGGCAGGGGGTTCAGGGGGGTTCATGCATTTGTTTGGCTGAGGGCAAACGTGCTGTATGGACGCTGCCAGCAAATGGCCCTAGTGAACTCTTTGACCGAATTCTGCTTTTTACACAAGCGCTACCAACTGTATGTGTGGCAACTCAATAGAGGGTCCCGTGATTGTTCAGTTTCTCCTACAGGTTTCGAAGGCAACATGGTGAAGGTTGAAGGGCTTCAGTTCTCCTTCAATTCTCAAGTTTCTGGAGTTTTATCTGAGGGATAAACACCATTCTTGCAAAAGATATTCCCTCATTTGGTGTTTTGATGGTGGTGGTGGAGGACTCGAACTCCAACTTCCCCCATAGGTGTTCAGTTGTTTAGTGATTGTGAAGGCTTCTTGCAGAGCAATCAACCTTTTAAATAGCTGAACTATGACCTTTCTCTATCGTTGCATTGACAAAATATAGCTTTCGAACAACTGCAAATTGACAGAAAACATTTGATTCCAGTACTGATACACACAATCAAGTCAAAGGGCCTCAGTGTTCTTCAAACAAAGTGCTTGTTGGATCGTCAGCGGGCTCTGTCCAACAGTTTTCACAAGAAATAGATAATCTGACAACTACGCTCAGCAATTGAAAAGGTGTGAGGATGTGTAATGGTAAGGCAATTTTCCCCTCTTTGGGTGCACAACCAAGAGCAACATCACGAGAGTCGTACGAAGGGCCCCATTCATACGGATTCCTCTCTCGTGACTGTAAAAGGCACACAAAAGTCACAGAGAGATCACGGAGGCACTCTGATGCAGTCAGGAGGAGACTATGATGACAGGCTTTCATGGTTCCTTTGATTGTGGCCATTTGTGATAAGTATAAAAACATTTGCCTTAAGACTCAGGCTCAGGTGTGATTGTTCAAAAGCCTGATGGCTTGAGGGAAGAAACTGTCTTTGAATCTGGTGGTGTGAGTCCGGATGCTACGAAACCGTCTGCCCGAGGGCAGCAGGCAGAACAGCTTGTGGCTGGGGTGCAGAGAGTCCTTGAGGATCATGCTGGCTATGAGATAAGTACTATGAGATAACTCTATATAAATAAAACTGAATTGAATTCTATATCGTGCCTACACAACCCACTCAGCCAACCTAGACAGTTGGACAGGGTGTCTGGGTCAGGTCAGAGACACAGTGGTCCTCATTGAGATGTTATGATAAAAATCAACCAAGAAGGTTTGGATGTGGGGAAAACACAGGATTAATGTTGTATTTGATCTTCATGGCCACAGGCGGAAACCACTGGCTTGTGTATAACATTCAACCACTGTCAATTTCAATAACAAAGCAGAGGTTTCTTTCATAAAAGCTGGTTTATGCATCTCACACAAGAAGCAGAGAAAAAGAGGGGCAGGGGGGAAGAAAAAAAGAAGGCCCAGATTCATAAGTCTAGGGGATACACAGACACAAGTCAAGCTGCCCCTTGTGAGGAAACAGAGGGGGAAGGTACTAAAAACATGGCAGTCAGGAACTCAACTGACTCACATCCTGAAGGCCAGGCTATTGTGTTGTGAATACAGAGTATATGTGTATTTTTGGATGCCTCAGTTCCGGTAATCTTCAGGTGCTGTGGTGAGGACAATAAATGTAGTTTATTTTAGCCTAGAAAAGCCAGGACCGAATACGAGTCCAACCAAAACACATGCCAGAGACAAGGGAACCATCCCATCCAAGAGTCCACTTCCTGTTTTCATTTAAACCAAGGGGCACCAGAGCTCTGTCTGTGTGTCTGTGTGTGTGTGTGTGTGTGTGTGTGTGTGTGTCTGTGTGTTCTGAGGAGGATGTTTGGCTTACTAACAGATTTAATTAAAACTGAGAGGAAACAAGTTCCAATGTCTCTTGGGGAACATGTTTAAACCAGAAGAGTATGTTGCCATTTGAAGATGAAGTCTCTTTGTAAGACATCATGGACACATTACTGAGACTGTTAGTAACAACACTGCTGACTCAGCGAGGTGGAGGTAAAGATATTTAAAGTGTTGAGGTTAGGCTATTGCACAAGAACATATCCTGTAAAGCATGAGATAAGCATAGAATAGAGATAAATAGTGTTACCATTGAAGTGGGCTTGTTCCTTAAAAAAGATACATATACACAAGTATTTTAAAGTATTTTATGTGCTCCTCATGCATTTTAGTGTAGCTTTTTGTGCCTTGTGTGCAAGGGTTAAACAACATGAACTTACAGTAAAGTCTTGAATTTGGAATAATGTGTACTTATTCAGACTGAATGGCTATTTTGTTACTACTCCAGTATTCTGACATTGTCACATTTCAGGGTGTAGGCAGTGGAGGAAAGGACCCAAATAATAATAGTTAATTTGTTAAAATAATCTTAACAAATTAACCACTTTTATGATTTCTGAAGCGTATATGCTATCATCAGAAGTAAAAAGCTAACGTTATGGCTAGGGGTGTGACATTATCGCGTTAATTGCGATTAATTAATTACAGTCATATTTAGCGCATTGTGTTTTTTAATCGCGTTAATCTAATTTTGAATCTCTAACTTTGCTGTTTCTGTATGCGAGTTGCCTTTTTAGAAAATTCGTTTTTATGTGTTGGGCTTCTTGTGCTTGGGGGTGGAAAACAATGGTCAGTCACACCCTGAAGTGGACATTGATTGGCTGTCATTGTGTTTGGAGGTCAAGGTGAGGAGCGATTGAGGAGTGATTACAGAGAGGAGACGTGAAAATGGAGGAGCATGTGAGCGTTGTCGGCCCAATGAACGGGAAATTTACATTTCAAAAACGACCCGACGGCACCATTAATAAAAGTAAAGTGATATGCCTTCTGGTATGCCTTCAGGTGTTTTGGCACAATGAAGTTCCTAATGGAGTTGCAGTATTGGCTGAACTGTTTTCCAGTAATGGATTGGGGTTTGTGGTTATAACTGGTAGCATTGGCAGTGGTGATGTTTGTTATCAGACAGCCTCTCTTTTAGAGAAAGTCTGAGCCACTACCAGAAACAAATTGGCTAGTTTGGTATGAACTGTCCAACCGTTGGATCTTCATGGGGATCTCGGGTTGGTTTGTCACATTGTCGGCCTTTCCTGTTGACACGCGATATAAACATTGTGGCTGGACACCTCCAGTTGCTGTCCACTGACAGCTGATAAATTCATGCTCTCGTAATTGGTTGACCTGTTTGCACATAAACCAGTTGAAAAGACAAGATTTATGCGGCACTAAAACTGCTGTTTGGTTATGGTAAGAAATGCAGTGTTTGTGTGTGTGTGTGTGTGTGTGTGTGATGCGCATCAGTGTGTGGCTGGTTGCCACACACTGATGCGCATTGTGCAGATATTCTAGACCTGTTCTGGCAACATCAAACCAAAAGAGTGGAGTTGTATTACAGAGTACAGTACGTTTCCCACATGCCAGACATTCAGCAAGGATTTGAAGGGGATACTGTATCTAGGGCCCTGAAACTGTCTATATTGGCTTAACATAACATATTTGTCTTTCGAGAAGTTATATTTTTCTTTCTTTTCCCTCTTCAATTCAATTGAATTTTATTTATATAGCGCCGTATCAAAGTTATCTCATAGCACATTTTCATATAGATCAGGTCTAGATTGATTACATGTACAGAGATGTGATGGTCTGTGTGTGTGTATTTGGTTCTTTGTGTTTCCTGTTTTATTTTGATAGCTTTCCAGTTTAGTTCCAGTCTTATTTTGTCTTGCTTTGTTCTCCAGCTTGATCGTTTTCACCTGTCTCATGTGTTCACCTGTGTTTAATTTCCGCATTAGTCTTGTCTATTTAAACCTGCCCTGTTCGTTTATTGGTTCATTGTTTGTGTCGTGGTGCCTGTGGTCTCAGCTTTGGTTAAGTGTATACTGGTTTGTATGCGTCCTTGGATTTGTCTTTTAGGTTTTTTTGGATCTACTTCATGTTCTTGTTTTAGCCACATGAAGGTTCCTCAGTATTTTGTATTTGTACTGCTGTTTCTCAGCTTTACCTGCCTTTAAGTGTTTTTTGGTTTTCTTTAATAAATCTCTCAAACTGACTTTGCTGTCTGCATGTGGGTCCTTTTCCCTGGTGCTATCATGCCACGCAAGAGACCTAACAATTCCCACCATGAGCAAGCACTGGGTGACCATGTAAAGGAGAAACTCCCTTTTAATAGGCAGAAACCTCAAGCAGAACCAGGCTCTGGGTGGGCAGTCATCTGCTTCGACCGGTTTGATTGAAAGAGGGAGAGGGGAAGCGGGTGTAGAGTAAGAGCAGGAGGAAAGGACACTCACTCTCTAGTAGCATCGTTACTGATATTAACGGAAAAAAAAATAGTACTTGCAATAATAAAAATAATAGCAAAGCAACTCTTGGCTTAATTGTCTTGAAATAGCCCCAGTGCATACATTATATTGACTGTTTGCTTTTTCTACTTTTATTTAGTCTTAGTTTAGCTAAATATCTTACTTTAGAGCAGGCAGAGAGAAAGACCAATTGGATTAAAGATGTGTGTTCCATCATTAATAGTGCAGGAAAAAGATTAGGGAATTAAAAACAACGGTCTTGTATATTTCTGCACTGTAAGGATTTACAATATGGAATAAAACTGCAAAGAGGAACCTAGCACCAAAGCATTAAAAAATTTAGATGATCTCAATGTTTTCAATGGAAGTCTGCTAATAAGCAATGAAAAATTACATTAATTTACTACTAAAGAAATACATTTTGAGAGAAGTGCGATGCAACGTAAAAACCTGAATTAAGTTTTATATTACCATGAAAGGTTTGTAATGGACCGCATCTGCATTTGTAAAGTCGTACAGGACGACTCAAAGGATAAACAAACACTGACCCTGAGGTCTTTTATTGTGAAACGTGAGACACTTGTACACACGTGTAGGTCACACAGGAACACATGCAATTTGCAGCCCCCGAAGAAATTTGTCCTCTGAATTTGACCCATCCCAGCCATCCTTCCTCATGAAGACAGCCTGGAGCAGTGGTCAGCCTTGATGTGGGGACCAAGTGCCCATGCCCTGTCTTGGTCAGGGACAGGGCAGGAGAGCAGGAGAGGGGGTGGGGGTAGAGTGAGAGCAGGATGAAAGAGAACACAGTACACACTGTACAATTCCACATAGCTCATTAAAACCAAAAATATATCATCAAGAAACAGATCAAATATTTTTTTCAGCAGGGTGTGATCCCTGGTCTCTGGTGTCAAGTTATTACCATCCACCTGACCAACAAATCAAAATGTCCTTAACTTTTATTACATTTCCTATTTTACAAAACAATTTAGTAGTGTATAAACACTATTTCTAAGAGAAGCGGTTGCAACAACAGGACAGAGTTAGATTTCTTTTGTCAGCCTTGTTCCAGCCGGTCAGTACCAAGGGAGTAAATTTCAACTTTTCCCCCGATCCAAAATATTTCTCAGGAAGAAAAAACTAAAATAAAGAGATTGCAATAACATTTACTAATATTTCAAGTCACTGCAGTCAGTTTCATAAACTGTATTCCTGAAACTAATTCACTCACTCAACACCTTTATTATAATTAAATCAAACCTTATCTGTTTGTAAGATATTACATTTCAGTTTATATGTTTTCTCTGCCCAGACATGTGAACATCTCCTTAAGGTTCTCACTTTATATACACTTTGACCCATGTACCCCATTCCCTCCCTCCTCCACCACCTCTAGTCTGCTGTGGGACTCTGGGGAGCTCTGTCCACTGCCTCCAGAGGGGGTCCCAATTTCAATATGTACTTGATCGCTCTCTCTCTCTCTCTCTCTCTCTCTCTCTCTCTCTCTCTCTCTCTCTCTCTCTCACGCACGCACACACCTCCATCTGAAAGTCATGCTCCTGAGTGATGGAGGCAGCTGGGAAATAGCGCCTTCTCAAGCAAGCTTGTGGGGGTCTCCCCATATCTCTCCCAGCCCTCCCAGTCCTTTAATAAGGCCTTTCTCTAGGTAAAAAAGTACCACAGACCCAGAGACAGCGAAGTTGGCACAAATCCATCCAGGTATTTATTGACGTTCAGCACAGCATAAATTTTACACATCCTGCCGCAGTTACCACCTGTCTCCCCACAACTCAATCACCTCAATCGTCACACCTGCTGGTCTTTATAGTCCCACCCCCCTCGGGTGCTTCCACCCACCGGGGTGACCCAACGTGCCCTTCTTTACTTTACTAAACTTTAGAAAACCCCTTACTCCCCAATAAATAACATTTAAATATACATAGACCTTACATATATACATATACATAATATTCCCCCCGCATCACAGAGTCAGGTAAGTATATATATCACTACATGTAACGCATCACAGAATCAGGTAAGTATATATCACTACATGTAACTGAGCCCTACAGGATCTCCGTTACAAGGTGTCAGAAAGAGATGGGAGTGGAGTCCCTGAGGGGAGGTCATGGCCACAAACAAAAGAAACTTACACTGAACCTTTGGATAGTTTAACTCTTAAACTGATGCTTTCGGGGCACAACTTTCTTTACTATGAGTTGATGTTTAAATGATACTGAATTGATGCCAAAACTGTAACATATTGAAGTGAGATAAATACAACTACAGCATTGCTGTCCTTCTTCACACACACACACACACACACACACACACACACACACACACACACCTTTCTCTAAGACCTCCAGCTCTTGAGGGTTGTTGAACTCTCACTGTTTTATTAGGTGTAGGCATCCATAACATATGGGGAGCAGTGACCTTCTCAAATTCCTACCTGTGATTAAATACCAGAAACAGTCTCTCAAGTTGCGAGCTAATGGACAATTCCAGCACACAAAGATCAAGTTATTAACCTACAGAGAAAAAGTAGATGACACTCTCTCCGAGTCTGTCTCTTTGGAGCGGGACAGGACTTGTTGAGACAGCGTCCTGGTATGGTTAATGGCAGCTATTAGCTTTACTGGGACTCAAACAGTATGTTAAAAGTGATATGTTCTAATTCCCCAGACTCCGGGCTAGTTTTATTAAGAATACTGTTCAGGGAGTAAGTCACACTGAGGTGGAAAATAAGATTTTGATACTAAAGAAGGCAAAAAATAAATTAAATCACAGTGTAGGCAAATGTCAAGGATTAGAGTAAAAAACACAGTGAGTATTTTGGGGAGATAACTTTCCCACACAAACATGCATACACACCCAAAATGCCCACACACTTTTCTTTTTCTCAGGCTGTCATAGGAGTTCCACACAAAGGGGGATTTGTCCAAGTCATCTTTGCTCAGTTTATTAAAATAGATGCTGCACTAAAGTGATCAAATCACTCCATTTGCCTTCTAAATATAAGTAGTCACTCTAAAAATATTTAATATGCACCATCAGTGCAAAAGCAACAAGCCGCCTCTCAACCTCCCTCACTGCCTGCACTTTAAAACAACACACACTAGACGTCGTGGAATGCGACCATATCTCCCCAATAAATCCCGGCTTTTGATTTTTCTGCAATGCCTCTAGTGGAAAAATGCCCTCTCTGCGTGCAATGTCTCTCAGCATTTGCCTTGCTCATATGTGACCGATTTTGCTTTAAAAAAAAATCCCCCAGAATAACTGAATAGAGACATTGTTAGGCAGAGGGAGAGTGAGAGCAGGAGTGTTGGTGTTCTGTTGGCCCAGATCTCCCTTTTGCCACGTGAGTCTTTATCTTATTCTGTCATCAAGCGAAGTCTGCTCTGAGTTATTATTGCTGACTTCAAGATGTTTTAGCCAGCGGAGAGAAAGCTTTTAACCCTTCTAAATTTTCCAGATTGTGTACATCTTGCTTTAACTGTGTACACATACTAGTTACTAAGGTAGTAATAAGGTTTATGTTATGATCATTACTTGCAAGAGAGACCCCACCAGTTTTTGACATGGCAACCTTTCTTATAAACGCTTTCCACTACTGTAAACAATTCTATTACACAGGGCTTTACATCACAGAGTGATTAATCCCACGGTTTCCATATGACCAAAATAAAAAGTCCACCGCTCGCCCCCTGTGTGGAGGAATAAGTGAAAACATCCGTGTTCTGTTCAACCTGAAAACAAACCCGACATTCATAATATCCACAAAATAAATGACCCACTCCCTCTGAACTCTGGGGGAGCCATGTACAGTGTAACATAATCTGCATTCAAAGTGTCGGATGCACAGGCCTTTTCTCTGTCCCTCAGTGGTGCCCTACTGCTCGATTCCAAAAAATGACACACTCAGAGAGCGGCTCTGTCATCCCCCCAGACATCCAGCCCCGCCTGTCCTTTCATCCAAAGAAAGTTCCCATTATGTGGGTAGGTTGTTGTAAAAGAGCGGCGTAGCTTGGCCGGTGCCTGGCCGGTGGGTGCTAAGTTTCTGTCATGGAAGAGAGGACATCACTGCCTTGTTGTGATTTCAAGCTCTTTGGTTCAGTACTCAAAGGATACCCTCTCTAAGAAATGAGCAAACAAATATTTTCTACTGAGACTTTTCCAAGTGGAGTCCGTGCCACTTCCTGTATCTATCTGCATCCATGTAAAAGCCACCGCGGTAGTGACACTGGCTTTTAAAGATTATTGCACAGAAATCAAAATGGAAGCCTTGCCACCTTAAATAGTAAACAGTACTCGAGTAAACTTTCTCACAGTACTCGAGTGAGTACTGTGAGAAAGTTTAGTTTGTTTTAAAGCAATAGTTTAGACTGATAGCACTGGCATGTCTGTACAGTAAAGAAAAAGCCACAGCCAGCAGGTGGTCTCAGTCTCAGTGCTGCTGAGATTGTTTAGTACCGAAAACCTGTATACTCAGCTTGACCTGACTCAACCTCATCTCCTGGTTCCCATACAGACTCGTTGCTGCCGACACTTCTTACATGGCAATGCTACCCGAATGCTGGAGAATAAATGAAGTTTGGATTGTTCAATGGGGCTTCAGAGCTTGACAGATTTGTAAATGTCCCAGAATCAGACAATATACTTAAACCTTGTTCAGACTGTCAGACCAAATCCATTTCTGGCAAATCCAGATTGTCCAGATTGATGTTAGAAATTCTGGACAACATCAAAAAACCACATAAAATGCGATTTTTGAAAATCAGTTCCAAGCAACATTCGAAGGGGGTTTGAAATTCAATTCCAATCAGATTTCTACAGATGTGTCTTCGTCTGCTGTGGCCACTGAAATTGGATTTCTTAGTCTCTTTTGCGCCACTAGCAACACCTGAACAAAGCCTTAGTACATAACTTCCTGAGACTATCTGAAGCTAGAACAGTACGTTCGTGTTGACACCCTGGGATTTGACATTTTTACGAGACTTATTAAGAGCACTGTATTACAAGACTTCGTTCTTCACAATGTGAGCCTCACCACCCCTTTTTTACTTTCCCTCTGTAAAATCTCTTCAGCAGGGCACACAAAGCCTGTCTTCACCGTGGTGGGGAAGGAAGAGTAGGAGACTGGAATACTTAGGCTCTCCGGATCAGAGATTCAGAATGGTAAGTCATTATAATCCCCACCAAGGCACTGGCATGATATTTACAGTGTGTTTGTGAACACAACAGTACCCAGGCACTTAGTGTAGGAAACACCGCCCCATCTTGGCTAAGAAGGGGATGGTTCAGGTCTCATCAGGACCCCACTGTGCTGTCAGATGGTAATTTGCTAGGTTCCATGACCCCAACACCACGACTGCATCATCCCTTTCCACACCACCTTCAGGTGGCCAGTTAGCATGTCCATTGATAGTGATGTCTATTTCAAGTACTAGTAGTAGTAGTAGTAGTAGTATTAGTATTAGTATTAGTGTTTTGTTTTCTATTCATGACTTCTGAGTATAGTCCTGTCCTTGAACCCCATCATACAGTCTGGGATGCCATCCTTTCCCCTTTCTGTATTTTCTTCCCGGTGGTCCCGGCTGGGAGAGGACCACTGCAGGAGAGAGATAAGTTCCTCTCTTTGAAGTTGAGCGCCTGTGACAGGAGGCCCAACTGAGCCTGTGAGACAGAGCCTGCCCGTCTGGCAGACATCAAATAGACAGGTCGCCCACTTCCTACAGCAACATTTCAAACCCTCACCCTCTCTTTCTGAACCTCTTAAGCCACCCATCCACATCAATCTTTTTGTTGAGCTTGTAATTAAAACCAGGCAGCCTGCAACAGTAGTGAGTTGTTTGGGCTACAGACGTGCTGCTGGGGTCAAAGGCCATCTCGGGTTTGAACCCCTTTCATGGAAAGGAACCGACCCCAGAGGAACAGTGCCAAAGGCCCCATGTAGGATTAAAAGATGAGAGAAAGAGGAGGGTGTGGAGGGGATGTTGAGCCAAATTCATGTTGTGCACAGAGTGAAGAATTACAGAACGTGTCCATTCATCTCATTAGTTGAAGAATGGGATAGAAATACAAGGGCTGTGTTAATCGCATGCTAACATACTATTCATACTAATTATGATGTAAAAATTAATATGTAGGGGATTCCAACAGCCTTGTATGTGGATTTTGTGTATGCAAGAAATACCTGGCAGGAGGTATATTAGATTAGCATGAATTTCTGAGTATGCAGTAGTCCCAAAATGCATTGTGTCTATTCAGACAGTGCAATAGCATATTGATAGAGAATGAACATGAAACAGAAGCTACTCAGGACCATGGAAGTTAAGGTACATAAGTTACATAATACATTCTGTAGAAAAAATATTTTATTGAAAAAATGCACTTAAATAAATTATTTAATATTTTAATTTGACTTAAACTTATACTGGAAAAATAAATGTAGTTATGTTGATTTACATTTTTGATTGTTGATTTACAGCTTTCATTCAAAGGTTAGCTCAAATGCATAGGAAAGCTCCATGGACAAAGACTTGGACCAGAAGATTGAGGTTACAATTTCAGCTGTTTCCCTCTACTGAAGCCAAGCTGTGAGCTAATCACCTCTGTTCTGTCCTGGATTAATTCTTGAATAAATTTTGTTATAAAAATCCACAAAGGCAGACAGGTCAGCTCAGCATTGAGTGTGGTACTCAGCTCTCCCAAATTGATCTGTTGTTTTTTTGATCTGTTCCTGATTACTTCTGGAACAAATTTTGTGACAATATACATTCAAAAGCAGGCCAGCTCATAAGCTAATAACGCCAAGGTTATGGGTTCTATCCCTATTCTGATCAGAGAGAGTTATTTTAACAAATCAAGGTGTCTGCAGTATTCTTCTGCTGGTCATATGCAAAGTGAGTGCTCTGCAATTTCAGCTTTTTCCCCTTCACCAACACCAAGCTGGCAATCACTTTACTTACAAAATGGTTGCATAGTTGTTTGCTCTCTCCTGGTTTAATACTGAATTCTGAAGGAATTTAGTTAACAACGCCTAGGTCTTGAGTTGGATTCTGGAACCAGTCAGTGAAAGTTCTGTAACAAGCCAATAAGTCTTCCACATGTTACAAGATGTCAGCACTTTCCATATGGCCTAATGAACAAGGCGTTTGACTTCGCATCAGAAGATTGAGGCTTCAAAACCCTTTATGGTTAAAAATGTCTGTGTATGCAATATGAGTGTACTCAATTGTATCTCTTCAGGATGTACAATACCGGCAATATTATTACAAATGATGGAAAGGATCGGAACTCACACATGAACTGCAGAAAAACCATTTAACAAACTAAATTTGCCTTAAGATGATACTTTAAAAATACATGTAATAGAAGAATTCATGTTTATTTACATTTGTGATAAACTATTTTCATTCTATGGTAGCTTAGACCAGTAAATGTGATCAATCACAGTCATGTGATTGATGAATGTTGACATTGCTTGTCTGCTGAACAGTCTGCTGGTAATGGCATACCCAATGGCGTACCTAATACTACATTAGTATGCAATTTCAAACACAAGGTCTTATGGAGCCTTACTGATGTGTTTTTATAACACAACTTCTTCCTGAACTGTGAGGAACTGGAAGCATTGTTAAACCTACCAGTAAAGGTTTTGTGTGACCATAGTGGCATGTCCTGCAGTGTAACACTCAAAGATTTGAAGTGATACTCATGTAAAAGCCTGAAAACAAAACAACGTGAAGTTACAATGTACAATCAGCTAAACATTGCGCAAGTCACTGACTTTTCTTTAAGGAAAAACTAACATTGGAGGAAAAAGGAAACACAGTCATCCTCAAATTGAACCTTTCAGGAAATTTTATGTGAAGTTTCTTAAGGGACTTCATGTTGTGTGATACGTCCTTATGTCCTTTAAGTACTAGTGAGTCAACATAATCAAACTGTCTTTGTTTGTTCAACTCATTAAAACATGATGTTTATTAGCTTGGTGTTTTTTTTCATTGGGGCTTTTAGCTCTAATTGGTCTCTTAAGTTGCCCCTTTATATGTATGAGAGTGTTTATCCAACTATATTGACTTGGGAGGATGACACACAGCATGCCAAAACTAGTCACTCAGCAGTCTATCAGTGACAAGACATTCAGTCAAAGTCAGCCTTTTGGCTGTTACACACCCACCCCCCTCCACCCCTCTCATCAGCTCCAATGTTCACAAACATTGGCTGGTTATGTTCACTAGTCTAATTGGTAATTTGCCTAATGGATGTGAACTCAAGTGTCTGTAGTTATCTGGACCAGGCGGGACAAAGAGAGTAGAGGGGTGGTGGTCACACTGGAGACCCCCCTCAGGGCAATTTCTGCACCGTCTGAGCACTTTACAGGATTATTTAGGCTAACTTTCATCTCCATTGCTGGAGCTAGGGGCTCGCAAAGTGCTCTGACCTCATGACCTCCGCCTCTGTTCCTCTCTCTCTCTTTGGAAGGAAAATTCCAACATGTGAAGTGTCTCTCCTAACCGCAGTATCATTCTAGCTAAGGTCACTGCCAGGTTTGCCCTATAGTCAAAGCAGGGTGTCATTACCGGAATAAGACCTCACAAGGTCAAGTTTGCACAATGGTCTTTTTCAGGGAGGTTAAGAGGAGCTTCTGCTGGGAGGAGTGTCTTTCCCTGGGACATTATGGTTGATGACAGCAGGATTCCAGTGTCATAAATTCTTCCTTTTCTGAGTTCCAAGAAAATGCACTGCTAGACTTGCATGTACAAAATGGTTTTCTATGTATTTATGGATTAACTTGGCATGAACACTTGACGTATGCACAATACATACAATGAACCTCAAACACCAAATTTACACAGCTCAATATAATAAATGTGATGTAAGTGTCTCTTTATTACAGCAAAACCTTAAGTATAAAAACTTTCCCGATGCCTATGGAGAGGCATATCACCTAATGACCTGTGTAAATGTTGGAGATCGGCATGCAGCCCCTTCACCCCAGTCTCCCACTACTTACGTCCGTATGAAGGAATGTAATTGTATTTTGGCTGGGCCTTTCAGCATGTGTATCAGATATTGAATTGGTGTGGGAAGATGAGGACTGGTGGGAGGGTCCTAGAGGGCTGAGTCCGGGGGAGGGGAAGAGGGGTGGGGGGTGTACTCGAGACAGGATGGACAGGTCAAGGCTATTGTTGTCTGGGCGTGAAATCTCAGTATGCTTAAAATGAGCTAGGTTGTATGATGACCACTTTGGTACACTTTGACTGTCTGGACAAATGTAAAAGTGTTTATGTGTTCCAAATTGCCAAAATGACAGGTGGGGTGAAAAGCCTTCTGTCATAGCATCCTCATGGCTACATCCGACTGCCTCCATTATCTCTCTCCAAAAATTATTTTGCATGTCTTTGTAGTCTGACTGCAATGAATCGTGGAAATAGGAATAATGCTGCACACTTTCAGGTAGTCTCTCTTCTAAGGCATTCGTGGTGTTTTGTGTACAGTCAAAAGTACATCTGTGATGAATGAAAAGTAAAGGTTGTACAAAGTATAAATCTAGCCTACTTTCACACCTCCACACACCTGACCATGTTGCATAAATTGGGTGTGATTTTCAGACTATATGTCTCGGACAGGCTACAAAAATTCGAGCAAGCAGTCTTTGCGTTTCCACCATCAGAAAGCGGATTTCAGATGTTGTTATGTTATCCGACAAGCACAAACTCTATAAAATGTATTTAAAATTCTAGTGGCTCTCCAAAAGTTTGCAAATGATTACCAAATATGTCAGGCCAAATTTTGGGACAAAGTAATCTGAAAAGACATCTAGAATATTTCCATTTCATGAGCACTGATTAAAAACATTATGTCTTCGTTGACAAAGCAATCTCACATTAAGCTCCATTTATTAGCTTCTGTGGAGCTATAATCATAAATCTTGGATGTATGCTCAGAGAAAATGGAAGTTTGAAAACCCCATCTCCTGAGAATGATCATGTGCCAAAACCACCAAAAGTTCAAATGGGTTGCACCATCTCAAAAACACAGCCTAGTTTGAACGTAATTTCAAACTTAGGTCAGAGTTTATGTAAGTAATATTTTAAGGGTCGCACAAGTTCAAATAGTAAGGTACGCCTAAGTTACAACTTAAAACGTAGACCTAGCCCTTAGATGCTAGCAGAGCCCTTAGTAGAGTTAGATGACTTTCTAATTAACTACTACTAATTTGACAGTTTTTTATTTTGTACTAGCTGTAGATTAAGGTTGTATAGTTATGACCTAATTATAATGCTTTATCCTAGCTTATGAACCTTTTTCTTTAAATTTGGTGATAAATGTTAGCCATTAGCCTCTTCGCTATTGTGTAGTGTAGTAGTGTTCAAAGATAAATGGGCACGATAGACCACATGATAATGTTATTGGCCATAGGAAGTGAAAACGTAGGTTTTTGCAACTATTTTGGTTAGTGTGGACTTCTGTGGTGCAACCAAATATCAACAGTGTTTTAGTATCAATCTAATTAGTATCAATGCATCACTAAGTGTGGATTTTGCACCTTGACTTAAGAGGAAACTTACGTATAGAATAGCTATTAAATGTACCTTGGGATGAGATTGTTTTGTCAACTATTGTTTCCAACATCCAGGATGAACTCTAAACCACAATTCTGTCTTCAGTTTTAATATTTCACTCAGTATACTCAGTTTGAACAACCTGATAGATTGTGGAAATAATGTCTAACTTTAAATTGACAAAATGAGAATTACAAGGTGGTTCAAAGGGTTAATCAAAGGTTTAGGTTAATGCTTGTTCATAGTGGTAGTTGATAATGGTAGTTTTCTAATAACATCAGCGGGAATCACGTAAAGTTAAAAACATGAAGACAAAGTGTCTACATAAACCTGCAGAAGGTATAGTCATTATATTCATTGTGCAGTTACACTCCGATTAATATCAAAAACCAAGAAATCTGGAGCCAGTGTTCAGCTGCCTGCCTCTCATTTTCCAAACACTACACCCACCATTAGTAAAGGAATCATTGTGGATATGTAGGTATTTCATATTAAATTAAATAATGTTTAGTGAGAGAAAAGACCCCTTTTGCCAGCACACATCTTAGAGTGGGAGTCAGGTTTGGCGCTGTTGCCAGGATACCAGGGTCACCCCTTGTTGTGTGTTCATTGGCCAGTCTGTGGTTGTGAGAAAAAGAAAGGGGAGGTAGAGCACGAGTACTGATCAAAGTTTAGCCAGTACCCTGCTGCTCTCCAAATAAATCCCCCCACCGCTGGGCTCTCAGTGCCAGCCTTGTTTCAATAAGTCTCCCTTATTGTGCACACAGCCGGGGGTCTTTGAGCTGAGCCATTCACTGTGAGCTTCTCACAGGATTACATATCTAAATATATGATGTGAGCCACTGCTGCATGCGTGTGTGTGTGTGTGACCAAGTGTGTATTTGTACATGTGTGAGAGGCGTTTAGTGATTTTGTTAAAATAACCAGAGCTGAAGATGGTCAGTATGTTGAAGGGCCCACCTCACACTGGCTGCTAGTGATCCTACTGCGCACCTTCTGTGCATAACATCTGCCAGTGTTTTCAGTAAATATAATATAAATGCAATATAAAGTTGTCCACCCTCTCTTTCTTTATTTTCTTTAAGGGAATACTCCAAATGTTTTGGTTAAATAGCCTTGTTTCTGTCTCACCAGGAGGAAGATGAGAAGATTAATATCAGTTTCATCTGTGCGTTCTGTAGACAGACTGGTCCAGGAAGTATTTAGCAAAAAATACATCTTGCAACATCTCAAAGGTAGTCAGTCTTATTTACATTTTCTATCTTGTATATCTTGATATCACCTATTCTCATGGAAGGGAATTTATAATCTGGACCAAACTGAAACATTTTGAAATGTATGGTTTGATCATGGAGATACCAATCCAAAGTCCATTAACTTTAATGGACTTTAACTTTAAGTTCAGGTTAACCTTAAACTTACAGGTATCTACAGGGTTGGCATGAGGAGGTAATAGTCCTCAGATTAAACTGTAGGTTATTTAAGACTGACTTTGTTCTTAGCCATGAGTCGAGAGAACTGTCTAAATGTAGGTGTGGTAACCATGATGTGCCAGTTTCAAAGATATTAGACATATTAATGAGATTATCGTCCTAGAACTCAAGGTTCACTTCTAGCTTTTAGTAGTATCATTAATAAATAAGAGTTAATCAATCTTGCTATGTTTGTTAAAATAATAATGGCTACTATTAAGTATTTGACAGTGTGCTTGTTTGCTTATCTATCTACTATTTACTATATACCGTATCTATTTACCTACTTACTATGTCTATATGCCTACTTGAGGAGTCACTGTGGATTAGAGAAAAGTCTAAGTTTATAGTAAGCCACCACAGATACAGGACCAGGCCTTGCTGGTCAAAAGAGCTCCAATACGTAAGCTGACTGCTGGTTAAGACACAAAATTCCACTTTCTATTTATGTGCGTTTAAAGCTGAACTAATCAAAATTTTTATATTAACATAATAAACTAAGTGTGCTAACTAAACTCATCCCAATTTTACCACTGTACTGGATGCACAGGTTAAATAAATATCAATCTTCTTACCTCACTCCTGGTAAGAATGCAAAAGTACTTTGCCCAAAATGCATGAGTATTTATTTAATTATCCAACCTGTGGCCCCCTCCTTAGTAGGTGAGGTATTTGTTGATACCACAGTATGCCTGGACGGGTGTTACACTGATGAGGGGTTGGACTTCTGGGGTTAAATGGCTGACAACACTGTAGCTATGAGTACAGACTGATGGGAACAAAACGTTGCAGTGAGTAATTTCATAAATATAGTGGCAGGTGGGACTTGTTGGACATGCCTACTCTCTCCTTTACAAATGGTGGGTAATGTTCCTGACCTACTCACCCCACCAGGGGCCTCGACAGCTGGGGCGCCTCAACCTATGCAATCCATACCGTTGACTCCCTTGTGTGTGTACTGTGTGTGCATGTGCATATGAATGTGCATTTGTACAAAGTGAAATTTGTATATATAAATTGCCACATGGCCACCAGAGTTTTCCTTTATCCCAGCCCATTTTTCAACTCCGCCAATCACAGTCTCCCATACGTACAGCTGTACAGATCCCTCCCATTCCAAAGAAACTCCTAACCTGAATCGGTTGCATTAACTCAAAGCTAGTAATACACCATTGGAAATAAATCAGCTTTGCTCAGTCATTTCCCCACAAACTCTTTGTGCTGACACTGTCACCGCTGTGCCTCTGTGGTAGAGAGGATAAATCACACTAGCACTTCATATAAACACGTCAGCATGTAGGCTCGAGGTGGGGTGAGGAGATCCAGGGCTTCTACTGAGCTTTGTGAGGACGGTGGGGTCCTGCACCACGCTGACCTAAGGGAGGCTGTCAAACAAACACGGGGTCGGAGACACAAATCTGGCCGTAGAGTCTTAAATCAAACTCTACTATGGAAGACAAGATGGATCTCCAAACAAGTGCTCTGAAGCTGGAACATAAAAGTGACATAGGCTTAGACAGTGTGGAATCCATTGTCACTGACCATCAGGAGACAAGATATGAGCCTGAGTCACATCATGTTTTAGAGGCAGCGAGCAGAGAGGAGTGGCAGCAGGTCAGGCGTCATGGTGATACGCCATGGGATTCTGTCATGTCTGCAGCTGCTGTGTGTGGTAAGTAAGATGAAGAAAGATAAAAAGAAAGAGGGTTAAGGGAACAAAAGTGCCATACATAAAAACAAGTGGTATTGAGCAAGACAACGAGTTAAAGAGAGACAACAGAAAAAGCAAGACAGCAAGTAGGCAGCACAGACGAACAAGCGAACAGAGTATATTCTCAACACTCCCACAGTCTGTGGCCAGATAGCGATGTGTAATAAGACAGTACAGTAATTGGCTAATGTATGCCTCATGTGACAGAGTGTCTCCATATCCTCAGGCCACAGCGGTCAGCTCATTAAAGCAAGTGTCCCCCCACTGAAGACATTAGTGCTCTTTGATGAGGCTGAGGGCGCCACCTCAGCCATGAGCACTCCGATAAACTCCCCAATCTCTGCCTGCTAAAAGCGTCTCTTATCTGGGTCAGGGAGCGCTGATCTGCAGGGGAGGCTGAAGATGGCAGGCTCCAGGGCCCTGGTCTTCCTGCTACCTTAGGGTGTAATGATCTGATGCTGAAGCACAGGGTGGTGCTATGTGGTGGTGGTCAAGAAACATTGTTTTTGCTCATTGTTTTCAGTGTTGGTAAAAACATGTAAATCTTTTACCCAAGTAAATGTATCAATACCACAATACAAAAATACTCAATTTAAAGTAAAACAAAGCATTTTCTCTTTTCAGATTAAGAATGAAAACAAAAAAAACAGACAGGAAACTCCACAAATGCCACTGTAAACTACCTACTCTCAGCATGCAGAGTTTGCTGACAGATGCTGATCCTTCCCATCTTTTATATCCAACTGTGGTTGTATAAGATGTTGAAAAGTCCACAAAAACGAATGTATGTTGAAAAACAATGTTTGGGCTTCCTGTTTCTTCCTCCAACAAATATGTGAATAGACAAGGGAGTCCACAGAGACTTATTTGGGAGAAAAGTATGTACGGCCAATTTTTTGGTTTGGCTGAGAAATTGTAATTATCCCCTTGGCTTCCTATTCATTTTCAGTGGGAATAAAATGTAATGACTCTGCAAAATACAACAGACATCATGAAATTAAATTACTATACTGAAAATTAAGGAAGCGTTTTTATCATTGCAAATTCTTAACAAGAGAAGGCTGGAGTGTGTATTACTGTTAAAGCCCATTATCAGCTTCTAATACATGAACACAAACATACACGTTATCTGCAAAATGTTTGTTCTAACAATGGTTATATAAAGAGTAAAGGCCTGAAACTCTCCACCATCAAAACACTGCCATTCAGCCTGGTGTTAATATAAGAGACTTCTGTATTTGTGTTTTCTGTGTGTTCCTGTCATTGATATTAAGTGGGCAGGTCTGTGTGGAAAAAAGAGTGATGTCAGGCATATCCACTTCTCACTCAGAATTAAACAATATAAAAATCTGGACATGATTTTGTTGCATTACTAGTAGACATCCCTGTTAGTCACTTCTGATCAAAACACTGATCACTGACTATCCAACACCAGCCATTAGTATCAACTGTATGAGTGAGTGGGCTGTTCATTTAAAGCTGCACTAACAAACATTTAGCAACTAAAGAGTCATATATTGCTTTATAGACCTGGCTCTTTATATTGATATTGTTGGAGTTGGTGGCACTGTGTATACACTGTGTGCGTGTGTCCTTACAGTATGTTTCTGCTCATGTGCTTGCAGGCATGTCTCCTGTGAGTGTGCAATGTGTGACTCTCTGTGACCCTCAACTTTGCATTGACTTTTGTGGCGGGCCAAGGGGATGGCCAACTCTAAGTGACAATTCTAACCATTGACCGCTTTCTCATTCTACCCCCCAGGACGCTGGAACCTCTGAAGAGTAGCGAGCAGACGTTGCCGGTGAGACAACCCGGACACACAGCAAATCGCTTTAAGTTGGACTTTTCTCCCCACCACCTTTTCCCCTGGACTTTTTGCCTGAATAAATAGGACACTTTTGTTGAAATGACCATGGCTCCTCTGTGTGTTTGGTGATCCCCTTCCCCGCACACTACACTTTGCATAGTCAAATACTCAGAGTCTCTCTCACTATTTCTTTGTCAATATGTTGTCTTTTTCCACCAAGCTGTCCTCCAAGAACCCAACTCTGTGTCTGGAAACACAGAAACAGTCCCATCCAGTCAGCATCATTGACATCGTATTATTCATCTTCTGGCTTTGTGTCCTACAGTTGGGGAGTGGACGAAGGTCACAATGGCCAGTCTGATCTGGTCATTTTGGACACGAAAGACTTGGTCATCTCTGAGGTTACAAAGATAAGAGGTCAGTCTGCCAAAGGTTGAGGTCATGGTTTGGAGAAAAAGATCTTCATACATGCGGAGCTGATTATCGCTTTCTATTGAAGCAACTGAAGTATTGTTGACAAAACTCATCCAGCTTTGATAGATATTTGTTCAACAAAATATGTTTAATTCATGCTCTGCTGCTTTCAACTGAAAGAGCTCCTAGCATGTGTATCATCATTTGACAGTTCATGAGCTGGCCAAATAAACCTGCTCATACTAAAATCATAAGGATATGAATGATTTTACTGGTGAATGGATAATCACAACCAGATTCAAGTTGCCTTTACACACACAAGGAGAGCTTTCCTGATCAAATATGCGGTTCATCTCCCTGTCTTGATGGTGGCAGTTAAGAGTAGATCCTGTATCAGAAAGCATGTGAGAAAGGAAAGGGGCTTTTTCAACCTCCATATCAGTTCTGGAGAATGTGTACAAATAGAGTGCCAGAAGCTTGGCAGTTGGTTTTAACAGGCCAGACATCTCTTTGGCTGATTGCTCATATCAGATTTTCTTTGGAGTGGCTGAGAGCTCATCAAAATCTATCCTTGTTCTGTTTTCATTTAACTGAAATAAATAGTTAGTAATTACTTTACTTTCCATAATCACATTCCACTTTCTCCTGTCATTCATGCACTAACTGAAACTTGTCTTATCTCAGTAGATTCTGTTAATGTCAACAGGAATGAAAAACTAGTTACATCACAATTCATCCAATCAGCATCAAGTCCATATGTCCTGCTTCCTGCCTGAGCTGGGAGGTTAATTGATCAAAGGCAGGCTAATCCTCACTTTGTGTCCAGTATCAAGCAGTGTGAAACAGCCAGCTCTCAGGAGATTTATCAAGGAAGAGGTGACCTCTGACCCCTAACTGACTGCAAGTCCTGAGACAGGAAAAGGTTGGGAGGTCGTAACAGAAACTCATTCACACCTCACAGTGCTGCGCCACAGGGGGAGGCGGTCTCTTGCCGGGTGTCTGAGTCTCTGTAAGCTAAATAGCCACTGTACAAGAAACCATACAAAGTCCGGGCAGCGGTATCATAGCCGATATCAAGTTTGTCAGGAGTCTAGACAGTGAAGTATGTGACTCAGATCAATTTGATCTACCTTGAGCTACCTTGCATCTAGCAATGCTAATGGTTATTATGAACACTGTGTAGCCAATAGAGCTTATAAAAAATGATTTTTATGAACTGCAAATGTGACAGGAGACTTTATCAAAGAACCAAACTGAGTGCAAAAGAGTGATGTGATAAAGCAATTAAAAGAGTAGGAACTATGACTATGTATACAGTTTAAGAGTATACATAGGGTACGTCTTACTTAAACCTGAAAGTGGCTAAAATGTAACTCATACATAATATTGATGAAATATGTGACCGATGACACAACTCATCTTGCAACCTAAATGTTTTTGTCTTGTCCATAAGAGAAGAAATTTTGGGACTTGCAACAGTCCTGGGACTTTCCTAAAGCCTGATCCAGTAATTAGGTTTTGGTGTTCCACATATAAATCACTTATAGCACATTGTAGAATTTGTTATGTTTATATATTTGTATGCTTCCCACTTGCTCTCAATGGCTTTAAGACATGATTTTATCAATAAATTAGAGAAAATTAAATTCTGGAATGGCATAAACAATGATTAACGGAATAGTACCTTATTATTTTCAGCTAATTGATGTTTCAACTAATAATTACTACCTCTGGTCTTTCTGTGGATTATTTATGGCAGCACTTAAGAAACCATCACGGGTCACTGATGTTATTCGTCTTTGCTTCAGTTTCTTTTTTCTTTATGTTTGTTGATTCATATATGTGGTAAACATGTGCCAGTTTTTTGTTTTGTCTGAAAGTGTTCTGGATGAGAAGTGACTACAGCCAAGCTAGCGGCAATGAGAGGCTGTACTTCATGATAGCAGTGCTTTAAGCTAAATGCAGTCATCAACAATGCTAACATGCTTGCAACGACAATGCTAACATGCACATATTTGGCAGGTATAGTGTTTATATGTGTACTGTTACGACCAGCCTAGGGGAGCCGGCACGTAACATAACCAAACCCCAATGGTTTTCCTGCCACCAAGGATGACCAAGGCCACACCAGTTAATTAGTCCAACTGGGTTTTATTTTCCCAAAAGCCAATGACATCGGGGTGAGTATAGCCAACATAACAAACAAAACAAGCTAGAAAAACGGAAATCTAAATGAAACATCTAAAACATAGGTTTCTTACCTCACTCCCTAGCCCAAAACAGGAGAAAATGGCGCACCCAAAACAACCCGGCCACTCACCCCTACACAGCACAGGACTGTCTGGTGATTTACAACACACGTAGACCCGGTCTCCTTCGGCCGACTGGCAGCCGTCTCCACCAAGCCTCTGTGCGCTCTCTAGGCCACACCCCTGGTCTTTCGCCATCCAATCCCCGGCCACCACCTGTGACACGGGAAAGAAACACACACAGCACCGCCCGCAGGCTGAAGGGGAGAACACCACACAAAACATGACACCCCCCCCGGGTCATAACAGTACCATCTTTGTTTAGCTTGTCAGCATGCTAACATTTTGTAATTATCACTAAAAACACAGCTTCTGAGTAAATACCTGCAAGGTATTGGGCAAACTGAACATCTGATCTGATGGTGGTGCTGGAGGAAAAGTCAGAGGATCACCAAAACCAGTAGTATTCATCGTCTTGGGACCATGAATGTCTGTGTCAAATTTTGTGCCAATCCATACAGCATATGTTGATATATTTTAATCAGGACCAAAGTGTTGGGCTCACCGACAGGCCGACATTGCCATTCCTAGAGCATGCTGCTAGCGTGGCAAAGGGGGAACGTGTTTCTTTGTGGTATTGCTCTTTATATATTCAACTCTCTATCAATAAAAAACATTGATACAGGTATCAGCTGAACATTGTATACATCCCAAAAGGTACAAAAAGAACTAACACTAAGTTGCACATGTAATAACTAACGGCTTCAAAAGCTTCAAACACAAAGAGCTTTGCAATCCAACTCTTTCAGAGAGTTTATATATTTCAGGACCCCTCTGATGACAATAAGGTGAGTGAGGCACATCAACCTGGCCACGCACCACAAAACATCGGCTCATAAAGAGATGTATTATCAAGACAGCACACTACATGACTTTGAAAGGAAAGGGTAAAGGTATCAGTTGAAAAGTGTGATCAAAATTTGTCATCCAGTGCTTCTTTGTGTGCTACAGTATCACAGCAACATGGTGTAGGATCATCAGAGAGCATCTGCTTTGATCTATTGATGGCTCTGTGTCTGTGGAGCTCAGCAGCTGACCTTTCATCTGGCCCAGAACCTGGGATTCACTCTGGCTTCAGTAATAGGATGATTAACAATAATAACCCCCAGAAAGAATGGAGGGGGGGCAGGGAGACGGAGACAAGCTTCTGAGTGATGAGTACTTTGAGCTGCTTTGATTCTCTTTTCTCTTCTCCTCTGTGCTCACTCTCACCGTTTCCCCACTTAAAATTCTCTCTCTACATTTCATCCAAACGTGACTGTTTGTGTGACATGAGCTACAAACATCATCCCTCCCTAATGCAAAAGGACCTCACTGGCTGGTACATGTCCTCCATAGTTCAGAAGTGCAGATTCTGCTACTACACTACAATGAGTTATTATATTGGGAATATATACAATATGTCACTTCTCTTCTCTCTAGATGTGTATTAGATTTGGAAGTCAGAGGGTCAAAGATGTATCTACACAGAACCACAGATCCAACCCTAATTCTTTATAAAATTAAAAAAGAAAATTCCTGTGCGTATGTGTGTTGGTGTGTGCGACCTGTCTCTCTCAGCAGCACATACTGCTGCATTAGCAGTTTTAATAATTTGCAGCAGTATCATTAAATGTAAGCGTTGTACCTCAAATCTTAGTAGGCCTACTCATTTAAAGGAGTAATTTGACATTTTGAGAAATATGCCTATTTGATATCTTGCCAAGAATTAGATGAGAAGATTGATACCACTACTCTAAATATGAACCTAGAGCCAGCAGGCATTTATCTTAGCTTAGCATAAGGACTGGAAACAGAGGGAAACAGCCTGTCTGGCTCTGTCCAAAGGTAACAATATCTAGTGCCTCCAAACCTCACTATTTAACATGTTCTTGTCTGAAGTATTCAGTAGTTGCCTGATAACATCGCAGTGACTCCAAGAAGTCACTACATCCGCCAAGCAATAGTCCGGCACAAATTGTAGTTTTTACAATTCAATTTTTATATGAATTAAACAAACAAGGTATAATGTTCATTACATAGAAATGAGTGATGAGTGACAATGTATGCTGCATGGAATATTTCAGTGATTCAGCGAATGAAGATGTCTTACCAGTCCTCGTGTGTCCACAAAGACTGAGAAGACATCTGCTGCTTCCTTTTCACCGTTGACCATTGAATGACGATAAATGAAGTAGATTTCATCTTCTTATGTGTTTTCATCAGCAGAGTGTCTCAAAACAGCAATAGCTTCCACATCTGATAACACTGTGTCAGGGTTGAAGGGTCTGGATTGACCATAGCCTGGCCCACCAACTTAAGAAAACACACAATTTTATTGACTAATAATGTTTTATCCTGATGTTCTAACTAATCTTCTTTCATGAAGGCATCAAAGGTTAGGTCAGACAGCCTAACATATTTCTGCTCCCTGCCAAACAAAACGGGCGGCAGCTTATTCTGTTCAAATAAACAAAGCGAGAAAAATAACAACCAAGAAAACAGTTTAACAAAGACTTATCTATTAATGTGCTTCATTACTGGTGTTTTTATATAAAATAGAAACATTACTTCAAATTTAATATTACTTAGCTGCTACAGTATGAAGACAGATAAGTAACAGGTTACCTGCTAGCAAAGATCCTTTATCAACCAGTTCTGGTAACTCATAAGTTACCGCAAATGGGTCAAGTGTGGATAGCAACTAATGTTTTTTCATAACTTTCGCCTACTTACCAAGTATTTGTTTGCTCTTATTGCAATTTGCTTGATTTCTGTGAACAACAAGGCATAGTTGATATACTTGAGTCATGATTAACAAATCCATCATGCTATCAGTTAATTTATGCAAAATACACATTACTCACGAAATAAGGAGTGAAACTCTAAATCAGCATATTCCTTTGGCATTTGGCTTAAAACAATATAAACCAGTAGAGTTAATTTTATGGACACAACGGTAACATTTCCCAGTTCTTCTGAAAATGTGTTCGCCTAGCATGGAAGCTAATTAGCGATTATTAGCATACTAATAAATTCATCATTTGGTTGTTAAAACTATGCCATAAGACAGGTGGCAATAATATTATCTCAGCAGCATTCAGAAGAAATACATAGTTAATGTGTTACATAGGTGCATCTTAACTCAATGAGACGATATCGAACATCTGAACTGTTAGCAACTGTTAGCATGTAGCTACTCGACAATACCATCAAACCGATGGGTACATGTTGCCAACATGTCCTCAATCGACATCAGTGAACCTATAAAACCCTGATCTGTTGAAAAATATTTATTAAACAATGTTACCAGCATGGGAATGTAACCTTACTTACCTGACTTTGGCACCACACCGGAGGAAATACTATGTGCCACAGAGCATCCAAGATCGCATGCAGACTGGCACTAATCATCACTCTGTAGAGTTGAACTTTTTACTGCGGGCAGGCAGAACTTTACACTGACTTTTAACTCTACTGTTAGAGCTGGTTAACTCTCCATAGAGTTGAAATTACTCTATCTAGGTTAAAATAGGTTGACTCTGAAATATTGACACTCCATTTTTTACTGTGTACAAGGGATTGATTTCATCTTGAGTAACCACCTGGCAGGTGGCAAAGTTATGCCAGTGCCGGAAGTTCTGGAAGTCCCTGACTCGGAGTGTGGATCAGAAAGCACCACACACAGGCCTTTAGACATTTTCCCGGCATGTCTCATTAAGAGGGCTCGTTTTTTGAGAGTTATGTGTATGTCTGCAGAACAGGTTCCTGAAGCGGGGGTGCCTGGGTCCAATGGCCAGGCCAAATCAGGCGTAGCTGCTGAAGTAGCGCCGTCCGAAGTCTTCCCCGTCCGGAGATGGTGAAGCTGTCAGCCACCCAGAAGGAGTACATTGCTACCCTTGTGAAGTGTCTTTCTTCTCTCCATAGGCAGGAGGGAGTAAGGCAGAGAAAGGGAGCCTACTTAACGGATGATGGGTTGTTGATGTGTCATTGGACTGATGAGGCCCCGGAGCACCTGGATACAACTGGGTACAACTTACGAGGTGCCGGCGGCTTTTTGATCACAGGTGCTGTCCTTGTCTCATGACCACCCATGGTCAGGACACCTGGGGATAACCAAAACATATGATCGAGTCCTCTGACACTACTTTTGGCCCAGACTAAAGGCTGACGTATAATGCCATTGCCGTACATCATGTGTGCTAGATGTCGCTGAAACAAGATCAGGTGATTTCCTCTGCCCCATGGGCGTGCCCTTTGATAAAGAAATTGTTGATTGTGTGGGGCCATTACCAAAAATGCCAAAGATAGTACAAACTGACCAAGGGGCAAAGTTAAAGTCGAAGGTATTTGCTCAAGCACTCACAACCCTAGGTGTTCAGCATGTCTTCACAAGCTGCCAAGTGTAAATTTTGGAAGGGTACTGTTCTTTATCTTGGTCAGAAGGTCGGTTGTGGGCAGGTGCGCCCCATTACTACAAGAGAGAGCTGCGCCGATTTTTGGGCATGGCAGGTTATTGCCGGCTGTTCTGCAAGAAGTTCTCTTCAGGCGCGGTGGCCCTGACCACCTTGACCAGTCCATCCAAACACTTATCCTGGATCAGTGAGTGTCAACACCCGTTTGACAGTATCAAAGTGATACTGTGTTGTTCTCCTGTTCTGTGCACCCCAAATTTCTCAACCTTTCAAGGTTGACATTGACACCAATGGAGTGGGGGCCGGTGCAGTGCTGCTGTAGGAACATGACCAATACGTTGATAATCTGGTGAGTTACTTTGTCCTAAAATGTTTATGTGCACCATTGAGAAGGAGATGCTAGCATTGTTGCTTGCACGCCAACATTTTGTGATTTATTAAGTATGGTACCTGTACAGGTCTTCACCAACCACAGTCCCCTGTTTCTGGTCACTATGTTTAATCATAATCAGCGCCTCACGCCTGATTGTTCAGGGCTACAACCTTGTGATTGTACACAAGAAAGGGACTAAAAACATAATCGCTGATGCGTTGTCAGGTGCAGTGTAGAATTCTAGTTTCAAGCAGGACATTTGAATTTATATGGTTGGGGGTGTTACGAGACAAGTCCTGGCAGCAGAGTGTGTCTCTTGGTTTTGGCTCTCTCTCTGTGATTATTCCCCAGGTGCACCCTCCCTAATGCAGCCCAGGTGACGGACTGATTCCCAGCAAACAAATAAACATCCCCAGGACGTCTGCACAAGGTCCTCTCTGAACGTCTGGTGCGTGTAGCTGAAAGTGAAAGGAGGGGAAATTGGTTTTGAAAACTGTAGGTGGCGCTATTTTGCCCCCCCCCCACCCCACGGATGAAAGTTTGTATATAGACGGCTTCAGGCCGGGGAAGTCAAGACATATGGTAAGTTTGGCGCCGCCCAGACAATGCACAGCGCAGTTATAATCCACTTCCTGTTTATGGGCGTTGCCCAGGCTAGGCCGTTTGATGAAAAGTCAGTCATCACCATAAAGCATCATCAAGGTCATAAGGCTGCTGTGGCCCAATTTGAGATTGTTCTGATCATCCCACTGGGAGATGTGATCAAACGTATATGGAAAACAACTTCCTGTTGTCACTAGGTGGCGCTACGACTTTGATTCAAAATGGACGACTACAGCTGTTCAGGGCTGGACTGTGATCAAACGTGAATATGGAAAAGATCTGATCAATTTCATCCAAGTTACAGCTGTTTAAAGTTTCCTGATGGTACATTAGAATTTGCCGCCATGGATAGGCCACTCCCCTTTTGTCAAAGTCACCATTTTCACTGACAAGCATCAACATGTTTAGGATTTTGTAGGCCAGATTTGAAGCTGCTGCGCTCAACCGTCTCCGTGTGGCACGCCAGAGTATACAGCCTTACAATTCCTGCTGTCAGTAGGTGGCGCTATGAGGGAGGATGAAATTTATCATATAGATGACTTCAGGGCAGGGGGGTCAACATATGTGACAAGTTTGGTGCGTCTCAGACAATGTACAGCGAAGATATAAACCACTTCCTGTTTGACCTCAAAACACCTAACTTCCACGCCACGCCACGGACACGCCGTTCAAGTTAAAAAACAAGGTGTACTAGATTTTCATGGCAAAGGCTTTAGATGACACAGCCCAGGTTTGAAGTCGATACGATAAAAATTGAAGGAGTTCGACAAAGTACGAGGCCCCGAAATGGCCAAAAACGGCCAAAAATCCGTGGTTAACGCAGTATAAGTCACTTCCTGTTTGGTTTACAGTAGGGGCGC
>JAVQJF010067049.1:0-59646 GCA_036023855.1 Gadopsis marmoratus | reverse complement strand
ACAATAAAAAACAGTAAAAAGTGCAAGAAATCGGAAACATCACATTTATAAGAAAACAGAAAAAACAGTTAAGAAAAGTAAAACCTGGAAAGCTAAATTTAAAGTAATGTTTAAAAATTAATCCTTCAACCTGATTCTTTCCTCTTCCTCTCTCTCCTTTTTCGTTCACACAATCACTTGGAGTTGTTCCGTCTATGTGTTTTTCTAGAGTTTTTATTACGGATTTTTTCACTTGTCATTGCCTAGGATGCACAAGGTTTTTAGTACTTTTGGATCATTACGACTATTTCTGTTACTGCGTGACTTTTGACCTTAGTAATCTCACGACTTATGCAATCAACATTCTGTCGATGCGCGACTTTTGACTCTAAAAATCTCACGACTTATGCAATTAACTGATTTAGTAATAACATGAAGGTGTTTCCTCCTAATCTATCGATTGCTAATCTTTTGAAGATCTTCTCCTGTTCTTATAGAAATCCAAAAGGAATTACAATAAAAAGTTGCGGCATTCCCCTTTGATATTATTATAACATAGTATAAACACGTGCATCTTTGCATGCACGCACAAGTGCATTTTAATGAACTTAAAATGGTCTTTCGCGCTCACCTTTAATCGATCCTCTGCCTGGGCTGTGGTGAGTCCCCCCTTCTGCACCAGCGTCCAAAACACTGTGTTGTACAAGTTATTAATGTGACCTGAAAGACACAAAAACACGTGCACAGTCTGACATCTTCGACCCTCGTCGGTTTAATGGACAAACTCACCTAGAAGTCTAATGCGTGACTTGGTGAGCAGTTAAGCGCACAGTATGAACTTACAATCCGCTTGCCTCCAGCTGAGGTAGTCTCTGAGGTTGCGGTTGCTAGGATACAGGACCACGCGTCCATCAAACCCTGGCGGGTACAAGAGGGGCTGTTCCCCAAAAAACTCCTTCCAGTAAAACACATACGAGGAGGAGAACTGGGAGGCCACATGGGTCATGAGCTTACTGCCAAAGGAAATAAAGTCAAGACAGAAAACACACGAAAGGTATGTGTGACGGTGACATCGCTCTACGTTGGTACCTGGCTCTCCTTTTGAACAAGGTGGAGGTCCTCTTGAAAACAAAGCTAAACTCATCGCTTTGACCATAAGCGATGATAATATCCTCCAGGTCTCCCATGACGGAGCGGGCACTCCGGGTCATCAGGCCCAAGGCCCTGTTGTCATTGGGCTTTGTGAACTCGTGCTGCTCTGCAAACCTGAAACAAAGTGCAGGCAGACACTCAGAACCACAGCATGGCGTCATACTGAGCCCCAGCACCGGGTCACGTGTCTTGGAAAGGACACTCACTTGTGGAAGTTGCGGCCGTCCAGCCGCACAACGACGTAGCAGTTCCGTAGACAAGTGTCGTCCGTTTCGAAGTTGCGGACGTACTCGTACTTGCTCTTGGCCATGGCGCCGGAACGGGTAAAAAGACGGGCCAGCAGCGGTTTCACACGTCCGGCAAACCTGCAGGCCTTTCCAGTCAGCATGAGGGTGCTGCTGAAAGGAAAAGTCAACGAGCAAATCACATAGTGTCCAAGCCAACGAGCTCCCTGGGCGAGAGGGTGCTGATGTTTTCAGGCAGAACAGGAGCGCGGCGACTTTACACCGACGCCAAAGCCCATTTAGGAAGAGCCAGCTCTAATGCTACAACAACAACGACTCACACTTGGACGTCGTGTGATGTGTTCTGTCCTCTGTACGCAGCAGGTTGGCTTCTCCCTGGAAGCCCGTTCACTTCCTGCGCTAACGTCCAACTAGCCCATTAGCTACACTGTTAGCAGGGTTAATAAGACGCGTTATCAATTCACCCTGCGTTTATTCTAAGACGTCTGGCAGCTCGCACACGCGTTGGTTTTGTGTATGGTCCGTCAACGATTTGTGTCGTAGTGGCGCCGCTGACACCGCGGACAGAGGTTCCGGGGCACAAGCCTGACATTAACGAACTGTTAGTTCATTAAAAACTAAGAGATCGTTGCTCTCAGCTGCTTGTTCACACTCTTTTTAAAAACAATCCACAATCGTGCCATTAATTTAGTCTTGTCCTGCTGCAAAGGGGGCGATGTGGTATTAAGGCAAGCAGATTTACGTAGAACATAGCAAACATAATCTGTATTTTAGCGCCATCTTGTGGTAGCGGGAGTGAGGGTGCAACCAAAGATCGTGTATGAGTATGAGGTCCCAGGAACACGTTTTACGGAACTTGTAGTCCAGTTGCATGTTGGGCTCTCTCACGCGGGAGTTCGTTGAAATGTTTCAATGGTGTGTACGTGGCAAATTATTATAAGGAAACAACGGGAAACCAAATTATTCTAATTACTACCAAATTATTATAAGGAAACAACGGGAAACCAAATTATTCTAATTACTACCAAATTATCATAAGGAAACAACGGGAAACGCACACAAACGCACCACTTCCGGGAGTGAAAAGCGCCACCGACGCGCTCTAGTAGCAGAGTGAAAGCTCCGCCTCACACCGGCGGGCGGCGGCTCTTCCCAGGGTTCCTCGCGTCACCGCGCGCTGACCTGTCTGCGGTTGTTTCAAACATGGAGGAGAGGGAACGAAAAGGTGCAACATCAGACCGTAACGAAACGGCAGCCGCAGCCTGTTCGAGCGCGGCGGCGGGCAGTGACGCAGATAAAATCGACGTCTGCTCCGAGCAGTTTGACCCGCTCTTGGCCCTGTACTCGCCCGCTGTGACGCTTCCTGTCCCCAACGCCAAGTGCTTCAACAATGTGTCCGAATACGAGAGCTTTCTGAAGGGCGGCCGGGGCAGAGCCAAGCCGGAGAACGTGGAGAAAAGGCGGCTAAAGGCGATGAAAGGGGCGGCGGACCCGGAGCGCATCGAAAGGCTGAAGAAGCTCATGGTGAACAACCCGGTGCCACGGCAGGAGGAGGAGGAGGAGAGCAGCGGGACTCCGCAGAGGAGGAGGCAGAAGACCCACAAAAATGTCCTGTCAAGGATGACCTGTAGGTCCAGCAGCCGCTCGCTGTTACCTCTACATCAGTTCATGAACGTAGTTTGGTTAGAGGTCAGCGCTCTTTGACCTCTGAGCTCATGGTGTCAGATCCACCATCCATAGGAAGCCTGCGCCTTCCTCCACACGCTGGTTAACCACCCGTTTGTACACCGTCCAACTGAAAAGTTCACTTTAGGCTTTTATACATGTCAAATCTGGTAACTTTGGAATGAAATCTTTTGGTGCCTCAGGTGAATTCCTTCTATTGTCATATATGTCCAGTATGTAAAGGCAGTCCACTGGGGGAGCTGCATCGATGCGTTGAGGAGAGGATACGGGTCAAAGTTCACATCAGGACCTTCAAGGGGCTGAGGGGAGTGTGCTCTGGCTTTGTCGTGGCCTTCGACAAGTTCTGGAACATGGTGAGCGAGTTCTCTCCCCCGACAGCTGCCATATGCTGAACCTGAAATAATCCATTTTCAGTTTACTTGCAACCACGAGTTTGATGTCTTTCACCGGTTGTTCTTACTTCTCTCTCTCTCTCTCTCTCTCTGTCAGGCAATGGTGGATGTAGATGAGACCTACAGAGAGCCTCTGCTTGGAGAGGCTTTCTACCATGAGAAAGCCCTCACCATTTCACGGGTACGTTCTAGTCTTCAGACTGTGTCTGACTGAAATATATTTATGAAAGTTAAAAGTTCCGATTGCAGTCCTGGTTGATCTGGCGACACTCGCACAGATTCCCGTTGTTTTAATAGTAAACGCTGAGACTTATCAGTGAGAGTAATGCTGGATTTGCATGCTTGCATCGTTTCTCTGAGTCTCTCCTGGGCAGGAATAAGGAATAATTACAGAGTGTAAATTTGTTGACTGCCTGTTGCTGAAAAGTGCAGATAAATGGGGTATCAAAAATGTGGTTTAAATTCACTTCAAGCTCTACGTGTAATCCACAAATAGTAACGCGACTGAAATCTCTGTGCAGCTCTTCGAGAAGCTGAAGCTCCAGGAGAGCTCAGCGGGGGACGAGGAGCGCGAAGTCCGGCGAACAGCCAGCAAGCAGCAGCCTGCAAACCCGAAAGACCTGTCTGCACCCAGTGCTAGCAAGAGAGGGCACAGCAGGACAGAGCACAAGCTGTCACACGCAGTTAAAAGCAAAGAGGATAAAGTCTCGCTGAAGGCCCAGGGACCCGAGGTCAGTCGGAAGAACGACTCCCAGACGTATGGCGAGGTCCACACACGCCACATCAACCAGCTTTTCATCCGAGGCGAGAACGTTATCCTGGTGAACCCACAGCCACTCTGACATTTGTTTTCTGTTTCTTAAATTTGACATCTGTAATGATTGGTGCGAAATGCTGTACATGCACTGCCAGATGGATCAAACAAGAGCTATTGTTGTATCATATTGATATGGAGGTCTTTCTCTGCCTCAGAGATGATCTTGATTTTTGGGGAATAAAAGCTTCTCCTTTCTAATTCCAGTCATTTCATGTCTTGTTTTCTCAACAGCCACTAAAGGAAATGTATTTTGACAGAGCATTACCAAGTTTATGTTATGGTTATTTCCCAGCAGGTGGCAGCATAAACACATTAGTGCCATCTGTGAGGCCATTGTCATCTCAAAGAGCTTGTCCCTTTATGTTGCTTTTCCCCATTAGTTTGAACAGGAATGACAGCGCAGTCTCTGCGGACTTCATAAATGCATTATGAATAATTGAGTTTGTGAAGCTAGAGATTGCAGATGGCACTCAAAAGCTGTCATTTGTCTTGACATCTCAGATTGCTTTTACTCTTTAATGGGCACATTACCCATAAAAGCACAATTTACTGCATCTCATGGAAGTTGTAAAGATGTAGCTTTTTTTTCCCTTTGTTTTTAAATGGCAGAGGTTACTTTTGGATGAGGAGTGGCACAGAATGATTGCATGTTGCCGGGTATCTTTGTCTGAATTTGACTCGCGTTTAATTGACCTTTCTATATATCCTCATGCCATAAATAGGACAACTTCCAGAAGTAGCAGAGCTGTTGTTCATCCATATGCTGTGACTTTTCATATAATGTATCAGAATATTATTAGTATAGCCCATTTAACAGTCTTCCCTCTCCAGAGAGTGAAAATGGGGTCAATTGTTTAATGCACGCTGTGTTTTAGTGGTGTTTGTCACGCCAGTGTATTCCAACAAACCGGAATAGAATATGAGAGGAGCACAGCCCTGGTAGACTATGCAATCTTTCTCTTGTGTTATAAACCAGAGTAATCAGGCCACCCATCGCACTGGGACAAACTACATTACAAAGAAAATATCAACAGTTCTTTAAATCCAACACTAATAGTTTTAATTATCATTCAGTCCTAATGTCATATGAAAGATTAAATCAACGAAGGGCTGAATTTCTTTAAACATGCTTTGTGTTCAACCACTGCAGAATCTTCCTGTAGTGCCATTTCATTTAAACTTGATGCTGCTTGCTGTGATCTAGTTTCTGGTCTCGTATGTTGATGCACACGGAATTGCCGGCCATACTCATTCATCCGCTAATTTGCATGGATTGCTAAGTGTTTACGTTACCAAAATTTTTATTCTCTTGGCTTTCTGCCTTATTAATATCATTTGTAAATGTGCATATTTCCTTTATTACATCACACGATGAAGTTAAACTCGCATCAACTCTAATTTCAAAGTCAAGTGCAGTGGCTTCACTTTTGCTGCTTGAAGCTCTTTTGAATGAGGCTAATGACACAGCACGCCAAAATAACACACACCATTAACAAATTTCAATCAACTGTTTAATGTGGTAGATAAAGAATCTTGACGTATAAATCAAATCAAAATGGGAATAATGAAAAATGTCTTCTCAAAGGATTTTCTTTTTTTTTTTTTAACATTTGCATAATCTAGTGTTTCAGTAACAATCCCATTTTAGAGAGGATCAAAACAAATTGAAGTAGAAAACAAAATTAAAACAACCTCTACTGATATGTTTTAGAAAAACAGCAAACAAGATTTTGGTCATTTTAATGCTTCAGACTCCGATGCAAGGCTACTCTGTCAGTGTGCTCAGCTTCTTGAGCCCTTGGGGGAGTGGGAAAGCACAACTTCAACTTCCTCTTGGGGCTGCAGAATCCACTACCCTCTCCTCTGGTCAGTGAATTATTAATCTACTTGTTGTTGAGGAACCAAAAATGTCAGGCAGCCGCAGATTTACTTATCAATCACTCATTGCCAAGGGCAGGAGGCAACTATCGGCAGGCACTTGAACCACTGAAGAGCAACGTTTCGTACGTCGCACAGGTCAGTCAGCTGGTGTACCGCTGAATGGACTTCATTATGCATTAACCTGCAACACATCAACCAACCACAGTGTGTGTGGTTGCAGTGTGGTTGCAGTGTGTACAAACTGCATCCCAACTGGTTAAAGTACTTCCTCTCACACAACCTTCCTGGTAAGAACACGCAGACTTGGACCGATGACCATTTTGACAGCAACACCGCTTTCAAGCTTGCAGTTTCTAATGTGTAACATTAATATAAAAATGGAAGGTGAGATGACAGCATTTACAGAGAAGCACTGATGAACCTTTAACAGACAGATGAATGATGCAATCTTAATAACAGTCTGTACCAACACTTGAATTAAGCTGAGCCCCAGTATAGCTTCATCGTGGGTTTTTATTGAGCTCTGAAGTTATGACTGACCTGAATAGAGCGGAAACAATAAAAACATACATGGGACAAACAACACAGAGTGAGTGAGCTAATTATACGATTGCATCTGATATATGTATGGACAGTACACTTGGCTTGAGGAATAAGTACAGACAGACATGTTTGTACATAGTACAGAAGCTCCGTTCTGGTAGCTGTCCTCAACACTGCACATGTCTCCTTCAAAGAGAAAAGGCAAAGGTCTTTCAGGCACTCTGTGCTGTAATAAAGGACCCACAACCCCTGCATGGGCATTTTCTACCTACTGATTATCTCATTTGGATGCAAACCGATTATAATCTTCTTAACTAAAATAGATATACATATAGAGCAATAGGAAAGGCCACAAATCATGGTTTGTTGAAGGAGAAGCTCCTCAAATAAATCAATAGCCTTCACTCCAAACACAATCATTTTTTTGGAGTGTGTGGACACGTATGTACAAAGAGAAGGTGCCAATGTGCTTTGTTACAGGTCTTAATTCAGATCAGATTTGGTCTGTATGACAACTCTTCACACTGTCACTTCCTCTCATATATGAACTTCATAACTTATTTGTGAGGGCTCCAGATTTCTATTTACAGGCCAAAAGGAAAAGGAAGGAGAAAAAACAAAACAGAACAAAAAGAGGTAATTTGACATTCTTAAATGTACATTAGAAAGTTAAAATGGCTGATTATGTTATTCAAACTCAACAGTCAGTAAAGTTACTGAGAATGCACCTCCAAAACAATTATGCAGCTACAGATATATTGTTTTTGCTATTCTGGTGATTTCACTTGATTGAGGTTATAAAGCAACCCCCCCACCCCACCCCCCGCCCGCCCGACATTCTCTTGGTGGCACACTCTTCCCTCGATCTCATAAGTAGCCGGCAAGGCACACCGTCATCAGTGTGTGTCTGCCCATCACTCCAGACCAGACAGATCATTGGTTTCAAACACAAAACACACATTCATTTAGTTCCATATCACTACACAGCATTACTTTGAAAAATTAAGGCGATTGCAGCGTGTTGATATTGGATAGTTGACATTATTCAAGTACTCTTTGTTTGCAGCTCATAACAATCCTTCACCAATGGACGGCGGGAGAAAGAGAGAGACAGCGATAGAGAAAGGGGGAGAGAGAGAAAGACAAATCCATCCATCACTTTCCAAAGTTGCCGAAGTCAGCAAAGGCATCGTGTTTGGGCTGTTGGACCATTGCAGGGTTCATCCCCATTCCCATCCCCATAGCACCAGGCATCCCCATGGTCATACCTCCCTGTGGCATCCCCATGTTCATGCCCATCCCCATCCCCATCATGCCCTGGTTGGGGGCCATACCCATCCCAGCACCAGTGTGCATCATAGGGCTTACAGGCAGTCTGACTGGTGCAGGTCCAAGGCTCATACTGGAAAATCCCTGGGAGAGCATGTTGGCAGGTACCTGGTTGCCTGGAAATGACAAAACAAACTCAATGAATAAAAGCGCCAAAGTTTTAAATTTGGTTGGCGGGGTGCTTTGAAGGAGAGCCTGGCTACAGCTTTGCCATTCATGACAGATCTACTGTTCCTCTCACCGTGTTGGAGGGTGTTGAGGCTGGGCTGGCTAGTCTTGGGCGGCTGGTTGCCCTGGACCAGAAAGTCCAGGCTGATGTTAACAGAGTGGTCTGACCAGGTGGAGGGGAGGGACGCTTTGGCTCCGAGACCTTGGGCGGCCACTCCCTGCTGCACAGGCTGGAGGGGCATTAAAGACTGCAGTTGTAGAGGACCCCCCATGTTCTGCAGGGGCTGACAAAGACAGATATGTTAGAGAAAGAATCCATGTTAATAAAAAATAAATAAAAATCAGAGACATACAGTGATATGATACATAAAAGCTCCAGCACTGAAATACATGATGAAAAGATACAGTTCCTTCTCATAATTCATTCTTAACCTTTTGCCGTGACGCTCTTAACCTCGATACTGTACCAAGGAACCTGCTACCGTCTCTTTCTGAAACCATTAAAACATACCATCTAAAAGTAACCAGAGTAAAAGGGAAGTGGTGGGTGTCTTCTCGGTGAAATAAAGGCAAAACAGAGTTTTTTTAAAGTAGGTCAACAACCTTTTAAACATGGAGATATAGTCAGCATCCACAGGCTTAAGTTGGGCTTTTTATGTTTTTGCAGCTCACAACTGATTCTTCTCATTCTGTGTGTCAGTAACAGGAGGAGTGGGTGGTTAGTGGGTGGTCTCTGGGGGAGATGAGCATCTGGTGAGGCTGCATGTTAACCCCTCTACCGTCATGCTTGTCCTCCAGCTTTCAATCACACGAGGTACATCTTTATCACACAGGCATACTGACTGTAATCAACAAGCAGCGTTAACCGAGAGGAAATCTGCGAATCTTTGAAATCTTTTTGTATTGGAGCACTACTTTAAAGAATAGGGTTGGGTATCATTTGAATTTTTAACAATTCTGATTCCGATTGTCGATTCTGGTTGTTAACGATTCTCGATTCCAATTCTTTGAGGGGCGGGGTCAAAACAGGTCGAGGTGCTGGCCGTTTAAAAAAACATTTTTTTTATATAAATAATATGACCCTAAGGTCGTTTATTGGTCAGTCACTATACACATATAAACACGTGCAGAGAACAATGCTCAAACACACACATACAATCGCGTTCCACGTTGAAATCTATCCTCTGAGACCGGCTCAACAGGTCAAACACGGTACACTTGTTGATTTGCATACCATGCTGGCGAAGATGTTCAATCATATTCGTAGTGCATCCTCCCTTGCACAAAATAAGTTTGGCACAGATGTTGCACTGTGCCGACCCGTCATCTTTCGGAACAAAATGAAGCCACGCTTTTGATGATGACGCCAATGATTCTACCCAGAGACTCATGTGCTGGCTACTCTTAAAAAAAAAATAAATACAAGCGCAAATTCGCATTCATTCCACACGTGCACAGCTTTGTGGACCAACCATGGTCGCAGTAAAAATGTATCGCGTTCAGCAGCATCTTGCAAGTGACATTTGTTTAGGAACCGAAAAGCAGAATCGAAATCAAAAGATTCTTAACGATTCCTCTGGAATCGGAATTTTGGAACCGGTTCTCGATGCCCAACCCTATTAAAGAATATTATTTCTCACATCGTTTGACATTTATTTATTTCCCACTTCATACACAGGCAGAAAATGGTTAAAAATGTTATTTGTGTTTCCATATACGTACCAGAATATTACTGACAGCACTCATATTTGATGGCCAAAGCCTTAATCAAGAAGTCTGTGGACCCAACAACTGGCTACATCTTAAATGGTGCTAATTAAGGTTGGCTTTAACAATATCTGACACTGATGACAATACAATTTGTATCTAGAATCTGATTAATTTTCTTGGGCCAGTACTGATGCTTGGCTACAAATATATGCAAAGCAAGATTCTGTGTATATTTGATGATATTTATGTATTTAAAGCCTGTAACAAATTTTTTTTTATTAAATAACTAATTTATTTATTTCCATTGGTAGAGGCACTTTAATACTGATTAGCTTGTAATGGCTCTTTGTCCATTCAAAACAGAGCTGGAAACAGAACATTTCACACACTGAAATTAAACCATAAGCCTAGTAGTGTGTCATTTCATCCAGGTTTTATGCCGGCTGATTAAAATTAATAGCAGACTTTCACACAACACCTCCAACATCTTTGCTGTGAACGTCTCGACATGTGACACGGGGAAGTGATGCATTTCAGCTTCAATACCCCTTTGTATAATTATACAGGTTTTTAACAGTATTTCTAAAATACAGCCGTCAACTGGTTTCAGTGTTCATGGATACAGACCATGAACTCTGAAATCATAAAGTGTATCGTTATTCTCCTGAGGATATTTTGCTTCCACCTGTAACATTTAAGCCCCCTTCACGAGCCTTGTACTGATATGTATATGAATAAATTATTTAAAAAGAATGCATGTGTGATGTGTGTTTGAGTGCAATCATGCATACCTGTGACATAGACTGGGGCAGGACTGTGGTGCTCATGCTCTGTGTGCTGCTCATGCTAAAGTTGAGGCTTTGGGAGGAGGTAAGTGACTGAGTTGGCCCCATCAAGTCAAACAGGTCTGCTGAGGCAGGACCAGAGCCTGCAGCTGAGACCGAGGCGGGGGTAGGGGCAGGGGCCGCGGCAGCGGCAGGACCTGTTGCCATGGCTCCAAAAAGGTCATTTTCGCTGCTGTGAACAGTCTGAGCAGATGCTGGCATCTGACCTCCGGGGAAGGCGTTCCACTCTCCAAATTCGCCGTTACTGCTAGAAGCTGGTGCTGCTGCAACAACAAAGAAGAGTAAAGACAGATGCATGAATGTGTATCTTTGTATTTGTATTGTGAGCTGTGTAAATAATTGCAAGATGTTGCAAACAAACGGCACACCAGCAAATTTGAACCTGTCATAAAAATTAGGAATAAACAGTTGAGTCTTCAGTAAGGCCAGTTTAGCTTTATCCAGGGCATTCTCAGTGACCACTGGTGCCATGTTTTAAATTTTCATTGAACTGGCCCTGCTTGTTGTCTTCATCCCTCCTCTCAATCTCTCAAAGCTTCCTCCACCCCCACCAACTTCTTCCTTGTTCCCGTCTCCTTGTCATCCATAACAGGAGTTGATGTGTGTCTGTTCTTGTTATGCAGAGCAGGTAGCAGGCTCCATATGGCCAGGGCTTCCACCCAGCATCCCTCTGAATATTCTAGCAGTATGACTGCAACAGCACAGCACACACATCCACACGCGTACACACACTAACAACAAAAAAAAAAGTCTTGAAGCCAACCAGATCCCGAGGAGAAGCCGACGGAGGCAGCAGGCGAAGAGAAGTCAGCAAATCCACTGATCAGGTCTGCGTTGAGATATACACATAAACACATCAATTTTAAACAAGCGAGCTCCAGGTGTCATTCTACCATAGTTAGCATTCCTTCAGTGTCAGAAGTGTAGGAGGGAGGGGAGGGGTGGTGGCAGTGGATAGGTGGAGAAGAGCAAACATCTGTTCAGTGCTCCCACCCTCTCCATTCACCAGGGACTGCTCCAAAAACATCTGGTGCACTTAGTTCCTATACATCACCTCCCTCCCCCTGCTGTCCCCAAAATCTGAAAAGGCTAGCTAGCATCAGCAGCTGGGCACTGTCACTACAGAGTCTAGTCCTGCAGTCAATGTGGAGTTGCCTGATTAGTACAATGTTGCGACGCTTCGCAAAAAGGTAATTCCTGGATTTACTGGTGTCTAGCTTGTTTGCTAAGAATATACAACATATAAATAAAACATATCTGGGCTATTGGAAGGCATATTTTTTTAATTTTGGGCAGAGATTAGCTGTTTCCTTGAGGTGCTAAGCTATTCTGAACATTGTCCAAATCTTGTCAGCTAACTCATGCTAAGACAGCAAACAAGCACATTTCAGAGTATTACTTGAAGTTAGCGACATTAGACCTGTGGCAGCAGGCTGGCTTGCTGTTGTGTCCACCATTAGTAGGTCAGCTAGGCCGGTGCGGGAGGGCTGAGGGGCAGCTGGCTGGGACTGGAAACATTTACAAAAAGATCAGGGCACAGTGCATACATAATTACACACGTATAAGTAAAGTCCTATCTTATGTGCTCTTGCTACCTTTGTGGAGGTGGTGCCTGGGCTCTTGTCTCCTGTGAAGTTGGCTGCCGCCCCCAAGTCTACTTTCCTGGATGGGACCCCTCCTCTCTTCCGTGTTGCTGTAGTCTCTGTTGCTTGGACTATGTGAACACTCTTGGTGGTAACGGTCTCCTCTTCATCTTTAAAGTCTTTTCCTGACTGCCCATTGTGAGACGAGCGACCCCGATCCTCCTCGTGGTCACTATGGAGACGCAATAATAGCAGATAAGGTTTTCTTTGTACATATAATATCCATCAAGAAACAAAAAGAACCCTGTTCTGGATGAAGCCTTGTTGTCTTCTACTGTTTTGTTATTTTCCCTTTGTGGCTATTAAAAAGGCCTGATCAGTCATTTTGGACCATTTAATTTACAGGCATATTCACAACATAATTGTAAAATTTGACTTGTAGATTTAAAAAAAACAAAAAACACTTTATGATCATAATTAAAAACAATGAAGGACCATTTACTGTCGTGTACAAGTAGCACTGATGCAAGAACCTTTAACAGCATCAGAAAACTGCACCGTGGTCTATTGTTAATAATGTAGTTTTAGTGGTGGGGGTTCCCCTTTCATTCATATTTGGAACATGGTTTGTGCCTTTCAATATGGTGCCAAATATATTATAATGAATTATCTGTCTCCAACCTAAATCGATCCGGGGAGTCGTCTCTGTCCTTCTTCCTAAATCTGCTTATGGTATCGTCAATAGTACTGCCAATTTTGTCGCCGATCTCCCCCAACTTCTCACTGAAGGGGAATTGCCCTTTATTCTTGTCCCAGTCGTCGTCCCATTTTCCCCGGCTATCGCTGGAGTCGTATCTGTCCCCCGCTGGAGGGAAGCGGGTGGAAAAGGAGATAAAAGTGAGAAAAAGAGGACATTAATTGAATTAAAACCCTACGTTTGATAACTATGAGTCTGTTTATATCACTCCCTCATCTGAGGACTTACAGTAACTTCGGTATCCCATGCTGTCTGAGGATACCCCAATAAATTTGTCTTTGTTCTTCTTTGCCTTTTTCCGTTCTTCCCTAAGCCTGTCATCATCCTGGACAAACTCCACCATCTCCTTCACCTTCTGACGCACATTCACACCCTGGTCCTTCCCATTCTCATCTGGAGACAGAAACACAGAGATTAATATCATTAATGAATTAACAGCTTTTTGTGTCAACTTCACAATGTATTGAAATGACACAGGCAATAAATAAGAACATCTCCACACTAGGAAAGTTGAAAGTCCTTGTTTGTAAACTACACTATAAATACACACATGGTTGGGAAGGGTGAAAGCAGCTTTAGGAGTGTGAGTGTGTGTGTGTGTGTGGTTAAAGGGTTTGTGGACTAAGCAGTGCTTAGTTCATTCATTACAGATCACACTGAAGCTATTGTTAATAAACACTAAACACCCCAATACTGAGGTGTACAGAGCACCTCACCTAGTGAAAAAAAAGTGCTTTTTGTTTAGCAGGATTGACAGAGGGAATACAGAGGGAAAGACCAGAACAATACCTTACCTACAAAGTGGTAGCTTTCTAATGATCTCAGGTCATACAGATGTTCTCTGGTACTAGTAACAACCCGCTCTGATCCGTTCCTGATTAGATGAGCCAGCAGCAGTAGGGCCTGCGAGACAGACACACAATAGTAGTTAGAGTAAAAAGTTATTCAGGTTTGATTCTTAGTCAATCTGACCCGTTTTTCTCTTGCATGGCCTTGAACTGGATCAGTTATGGGTACGATTTTATTCTTCAGGGCATGTTAACAATGCGAGACATGTAACTGTTCATATTCAAGGCCAACTGTTTTTGTTATTAAAAACAAAACGTTTTTTCAATTAAAACACCCCTCTTCACCTAATGTACCATTTTTTAGTAATGAGCAGAAAATTAGAAATTAATGTTAACAGATGGCTCATTTTAAGGGCTCCAGCTTGAGTCAGGTTAAAACCGAAGCCACGTTGGGTCTGGTCCAAAATTTTAGGTCAAATCAAAACTGTACTTGGTGCTCTTCAACCCTCATGTCATTAAGCATTCGCTTGTGTGGGATGTTGCAATAGTAACTGTAGCAGACCTTGTAGACTCTCCTCCAGTTCTTCTTGTTATCCCTCAGCATGCGGGCCCACAGCATGTTCATCACCTCTGGGAACTGCTCGTACATGAAGGTGGCTCTGTTTACAGAAATATTCACAGAAGAAAGAAAGAGGAAGACGTACTTTTACTGACGAACGTTTTAATTTGCAATGCACAACAGTCAACAAATGGACTGCTTACACCTTGTACAGCCATTGACCCAAGTCTCAGCCCCCGGAGCTAAACTCTGGACGTTTTACAGGGACTACAGGTTCCTTTAGCAGATTTGTGTTTGTGTATCCACTGCACCAAAAGAACTGCAAGGATCAGATAAATAAAAGATCAAAAAGTGACATCCATAGTTTGTCACTTTACATGCAACAAAACAACACCATAATTTAGAGGATGTTCAGGTCATTGTCCTGTTTGTAATTTATTGCTTTGTGATTGTATGTTAATGTAGGAAAGGACACATGCAGACGTGGAAAAGGAGTCTGAAAAAAACACCTAAAAAAGGTCAGGACTATTTCCATTTCTAAAACAGGAATGGTTTCCTTTCTGCTTCAGTATGTAACCACAATGAAGTTTCAGCCTCAGCTTAGTTTCTTTCACTCCGTTTCTAGTCGGCTACATAATTAGTATTTAAATGTCAATAACAACAGGATATTTTCCCCCCTATCTCTACCCGAATACTGATAGTACAACCAGTGATTGCAGTAGTGTGAATCAATGCTGTAGCAATTGTGAGGCTTGTGTTCAGTACTGCCAACAGTAGTTTCTGGCTGGCAAAAATACTACTTTGGAAACAGGAAATTTTGTGGGCAGTGCCCGAGAAACAAAACTTAAAATAGGTTCCTGTGGTCGTTGGTCGAAATGGAGGTGAGTTTGCTGAACTCTGAAAAGGGCTTTAAGATAAGCTTTCTTCAGTTTGATTATATTTACAAATAGCCTAACCTTGGAGCTTTCAGCAGAATGTGTTGTTCTTACCTAGAGATTTCACTCATTAGCTGTCCCGATGGTCCCCAGGGGTCGTCATTGGTGGCCTCTCTGACTTTAGACTCCACCTCTGAGTAGTTCATCACCACATTGGTTCTACACAGTAGGATAAAAAAAAAAAACCCCCAACAACATAATTTCATTAATCATGCCTATGTGAAGTATTCTCCATAGCATTTCACTTCAAAATATGTGGTCTCTGTTTAGACCAACAACATGGACGACAATAGATAAAACGTAAGCTCATCACAGTCACGCCCATACACTTGTCAAGAAATAACTGGATAAACCGGTTATCTGGCCAATTCTTGCCATGCTTGCTGGGGAGGAGTGTATCAACTTCCACTGCATTGCCCTAAGAGCACGTATAGCATATAGCCAAGCCGTTTTCCATATCCAGCGGTCTAGGTGCAAACAGGCATCTTTTTCCAGATAATTAAGTGAGCCCTGTCACAGCTTTAACCAAAAAATATTGTGAAGTTGCAGGGTATGGTTACCAACATACTCCATTTTGCAAAATGTAGTCTATGGCAACAAAATTATTTGAGTGACCATGCCAGGTGCTTTATCACAGCTGACTAAAATCCACCTCCACTTTGGATTATGGGTTGCAGCAACTTTATGTACTGGGAAATTCTAGACAGACATCAAATGTTATCGTTTATCAAACTGAATTTTGATGGTGAGATTCCTCACATCACACTCGGTCCAGTCCTGGACAAGACTTATAGGAAACTGGCCATCATGAGTTTCTTCAGGTTTCATTTAATTTTGAGGAGTCTCTCTAGATGTGTCACTGACACTACACAAAGCTTCACGTTTGCACGAATGACATGCAAAACATAAGAGGATACGATGTAGTGATGCAACATCTTATCTCCTCACATTGGTGAGAGCAGATTTCCGTTAGACTGCTGTATCTGTCAAAAAGGTTCCCTTGCAGTTACTCATGAACCCAATTGCATTTTATTATTCATATATTGCTGCTTTCATTCATTGAAAGACCCATTTAAAACAGGATAAAACATTTGCTTGCATATCCTGCCTCTGCAAAAATCTCCCCTTAATCAACCAACAGGAAATGTTGCATTATGCCACAGCATGAGGGTGAATGACTCACAGGTTGGTGGCACTTTATGAATTTCATTTTTAAATTCTTTCAATAAAAAAAGTGGCATTTCTTAATGTCACAAAACAGGAGCTTTCATCACCCTCAATTTCAATGAAACCAAATGGGGAAAATCTTTGAAACTTGCACCTTTCCTTCTTTCTCTCTCTCTTAGTCTGCCTTCCCCCCCCCCCTCTTTCTGTCTCACTCATGAAAGTAACATGGTCCAGGAGGTCACACTCCAGGGAGACAAGTGAATTCAGCAGGAATGCATTCTTGGATGGACTTAAGAACACGCCATTGTCTGGGTCTGCAAAATTAGCCACTGAACCTTTGAAAAGAGGAACAATTGTGCAATAGCCCACCACAGCCCTACAGTGCTCGCGGTTAGTCAGCAGCTAAAAGTACACCAGAGTCCAAAGCAGAACAAAAGACGCACAATCCCCAAGGTGTTTGCCAAAGTTCAACGCTGGCTTGTAGATAATTTCAGGTACTACATGACTGCTGCTGGCCATGCATGCTTAAACTGACACTGCTATCAAACTATGCAAAGACTCCTTATGAGTGCACAAGCCCAAAGGACTACCATGCACGTACACTTTGTGTCACTTATTTTACCTGACCATCTCCATCTTAAATCCTTTCCTGGTGGAAAGGTAAACAGTAACTGGCTAGTTTTGCTTAAATCAATTAATTCTTGCAGTCAAGTTAACCGCTGGACAACAACCAACAAGTTGCAAAACACTGCACGATCACCGATTAATAAGTGCTCTGCTGCACTTGTTTATTCCGCTGTTCTTTCGTGTTATCTATCACAATAAAATAACGGCTTTTCCACGTGTGGTTATTTAACAAACGTAATTTGATGAGACTGCGCCATATCGCAAGATTTAATTAACGTGTTTCTACTTGCTGCAGCAATCGTTTAAAGAAATCGCTGTAAAATGCTTTTATATCTTTTTGTATTATGGAGGTATAACGTTAGAGATCTGACATCTTCAGGCCTTACTTTATGTTGTCTGACTAACTTGTTCCCCTTGACAAGCGACCCAGGGTCTACGACAAACATAGCAATGTGGCTGAGACATAATGTGGTGTGTAACTTAGCTACAAGTGTCATAAGAATCATACCGGGGAATAACGCATTTCTACACAGGGTTTAAAAAGCATTACCAGACAATGGCAGCCAAGCAACGTTAGGACGATATGTTCGTTAACGTGCAACATGTAAATATTCCCGACTGTTAATTCAGCCCAGGAGCTGTCAAACTAGCTTAGCTGGCCAGCCTAGTCAGCTAGTCAGCTAGCCAGGAGGCTACATAATTAGCTAGCTTCTTAGCTAAGCGCGTTAGCATGGTCTATCGGAGAAATCGCACAAACACCAAGCTTCGTGACCTCATCACAATGTTATCGCATAACCGAAAGAGCAGGCAATATAACTGTGACAAACACGTGGCATTCATACTTAAAACAAATAGTATGTTTCAAAGTCAGCTAAGTAAGGTGCTAGTAGCATACAGGCTAGCTAACTTTGACGTGACGTCAAAGTTTTGGGTACGTGTCTCTTTCAAACAGGTAAACTACAGGCACAAATAGCACCAAACAGACGCAATGTAGTTGTGAGATACTTACGCCTTGTCAACCAGCTCCCTAACCTTCCACATGTTCATCATCTTGTCTCCGCGAAAAGGGGCTTTCTGCCTCGGCAAAACCCTCAACTCCAGGCGAACACCGACACCAAACCTTGTACTCTGGAAAGTAAACTCTTCTTCACCTCTCTTTCAAGGCAGGAGGCGCAAACGCACCACCAGGCAGACGGGAAAGGTTACTACGGAAATGCCCCTGTAACGTCATCAAAATGGTGTACGGCAGTATTGGAATTGTAGTTTCTATAAAAGTGTTCAAGCACCACCATTGGTACTGTACAGTATGTACATTACCATTTTTAAAATGGATTTAAAAAAATAAAACAGCTATCAACTTGGTACATATAATTATAACCCTTTGTGGAGAGGTCAAAAAAATACTAATAAAGAAAAACAAGTTGCTCGAGGAACAGTGAGATTAAACTGTTATTTCTGAGGACCCCTTCATTCCCACCAAGGACCCCTGCGGTTCGACTGGATTAGAAAAAAAAATGTAATTATTCAAATTTAAATATCCTGAGAGCCCAGTATAAAACATCCTATTATAAAATCAATGCCATGGCCCTGGTGAAAAAGTAGTCCAACAGCATTGTCTCTAGGTTAAGAGGCAATCAAAATGTAGCTTTGCATAGATCTTCACCAGACAATACATATGTATTGTGGTTCATATGCATGTTGGTGATGCATGACCATTTATCCAGCAGAGTGTGAATTATATTTGATAGTGTCTTATTGCAGGTATATTACATTTACAATGTTTGTAAGAAATTGCAGTACAGACATGCTTGAGGTAAAATGGTAATGACGTTACATAGGTTGTCCATCAGACAGCACAGACAAGTTGATATTTCAAAGGGCCCCTTTTTTTTTAAAGAAAGAGACAACCAAAAATATTAAGGGACCTTCATCAAAGATGCGTATTGTGTTTATATAGGAAATTAATATAATATCAGTAGATACTGCCGTTGTTGTTGGGAGTTTTTAAACTCTCAAATATCAATATATAATCTATCAATCAATATTTATCTAATGTTTTATTCTCAATTTATTATTTCAAAGTGTCTTTGGCTTTTACTGCTCATTGGTAATTGTGCTCTATGCTCAAACCTGTGCTTTTTGTTCAAATGTGTTCCAGCTTCCCCAAAACTGTAGCCTACATCATCAGCAGCAGCAGGCCACCACCCTGTGTGTTCTGCACCCCTCCTCCCTCATCTGGCATTCAGGCATGCTACAATGACCCAGTGATGCTGTGCGACAGGCCAGGCAGGGCACTGGCTGTTTGTGTCAATCCAGATCAATCACTCCCTCTTCTGGACGGACAACGTCATCAACGCACAGAAAGGTCACAGGGTGTGCCCATGCCAGGCCTGATGTAGCGTGCAGGGAGGTCACTGCAAGTGAACAAACACCATTGGCTCACTGAGTGTCATCTTGAATAGACACAGTCGACTTGCTATTCCATTGTACGTATTTGTAATGGAAGAATTAAATGACTGGCAGTAGTAATTTCTTCCTCCCTGTGAGATATATATTTTTTGGATTCTCCTGTGACTGGGCGCACACGCACAACATATTAAGACTCTGTCGCATTGATTGATATTCCAGTGGGTAAGATGAGCCCTCAGATGCCCTACATTTGACAGGGTCTCTATTCTCTAATGATAGGTGTAAATATGGCCCACTGCTTAGACGTCTATAGGAGAGCGGCACCAAACAACACAATAGCCAAAATTCAACCCATTTGAGAAAAAAACAACAAGAAACAGCACTTAACGGCCCAGAATGCACCGCACCCAAGGGAGCAACCTCAATTACTGTTACACGTCCGAAGAGGAGAACTCTAGGAGAAGTGATTGCTGAGATGGAAATGGCTGTGTGTGTGTGTGTGTGTTTGTTCATGTGTGTGTGTGTTTTTGTGTGTGTGGGCTGGAGGAGGATGGATGGAAAGGCACTCAGTAAAAAGATCTTTCAGAAACACTTTGCCTCAGTGAAGTTGACGCGAGCTGTTGATTGACATGCACTCCTCGACAGAAACCAGAGCTATCAACCTATCTGCCACGTATTAAGAATGGCACGGTCCTTTGGGAGGGGCCTAAGTGGTAAATGATGTTGCTCAAGACACTCTCTGTCAACAATGTGCGCGTGTATTTGTGAGTGCTGAGCATGGCAAAGTATTCAATCAAAGCTTTGATTGAAAAACCCCTGTGTCCTTAAGGATCAGAATTCTACACATTGATGTTTAGGCTGCATGTGGGGGTGAGCATGGTGCTATGCGGTCTACGGAAAAAACTAAGCTGGCAGTAGGCTCAATAGTAGAAATTAGAAATTAGCAATATTTATGCAGTTTAATTGTGCTGTCAAAGCAAGCTTTGGAGAGTTTTAATTTTCAGAAAGAGAGAGGCAAAAACATTATCTGTAAGAAACATTTTGTAGACCCATATTCTCTCTTTGGATATGGGAAAACAATGTCAGCCTTTCCTTGATATTTCATATTTTATAACCACATTCCATTAATCATCTTTGGTTGATCATCAATTTGGTCTACCGAGACCAACTTTTGAGTTGAAGGAGATGAAAAAGTAAGTTGGATAAACATGATGTAATCGTAACACAAGCAGCACTAGGGGGCACTCTGACTTTTCTGGTACTTGAGACTGCTGAGGATTGCACAGGGGTGAGCTGTTCTATGTCTGTGCACATGTGAGTGTGTGTATGTGTGTGTGTGTGTCAGTCAGTGCGACCACTGGGGGTCGAGGCTGTGTGTTTACACGGCTGAAGTTCCCATGACAAATGTGGTCAGAACATCATCCCGACTTGGGAATGTGCACAAGAAAGACTCCCCTTCTACGACTTTTTTCTATTATTCCTTCTCTACAAACATGTGCTTCCAATCTCTTGAAACACATTTTTTTCCCATGCAGTTTTACAATGTCATTAGAAAACAATGTTCTTTGTTTTGCACATTAGTTCCGAATTAACGTTCCCGCCCATCTTTATGCCCACAGAAGAGGTTCTGATCTGTGGAGTCACTTGCTGGGGCCCAGCTTTCCTGCTGTCAGAGCGCAGGTTCCTTCGCTGCTGTTATATTTCAGGCTGTTATTGTTGGCCCTCTTGAAGCCTCAGTTAGATCTCTAGTTCTTTTCCCAAGCGATATAACCCCCACACACATCACACAGTATCTGACCCCTGTCTCCATGACACATGACAGGGCCACTGTGGTGCGTGTGTGTGTGGGCACGTGAGCAAAGGACTGATGTGTGCGCATTTATGTGCTTTCATGTAAATGTGCAGCAATGTATGTGTGCACAGTGCAGATATGTGTGCAATCGTACAGAGCATATCTGGAACACTATGTAGGTATTCAATATGCTAAAACAATGAGGCCACTTGTCACATGTTCAAAGTCGCACAGACAACACTGTGATCTCAAACCACACACACAGATGTTCCTAATGGGACTAAAGTAGCATTCGCATTCCTGTGGATAACCGGTCTGTTTATTTTTCTGTAGACTGGACTGGATTGCCACTTTCCCTGGTGAGAAAAAGAATGGAAGATGATTTTAAAAAAAAATAGAAGAAGGCTGATGAGAGAGGCTCCCACCACAGTTTAGACCTCCTAAGCCAACTGTCAGTCCTGATAAACCAGCAAACCTCACCGACGGTTATTTAAGGGCGACAGTCTAATTCAGTGTATAATGGAAGTTGATGCCTGTGTGAAATACTTTGCAAGTTAAAACTGCCGCTGTCCTATTCCCTTACACGAGGAAAGGAGCTTGGTGTAATTGTGAAGGCTTATGTTTATGAGCCATGGTGTAAATCCTGTTGCTTTGTACATGGGCGAGAAAGCATTACACATGCACGCAGTGAAACCCACACAGGTATGCTCAAGTCCTGAGAGCATCTGCTCCTTTACAACCAGATTGAATTAGCAATTACAGAGAGTAAAAACCAGAACAAAACATCTGGAGCTGTAAGCAGCAGAGGTTATAAATCTGGGGGGGTATGAAAATGAGCCAAAGTGAGATTCTCAAGGACAGTGTCTCTGATTGGCCCATTAACATGCCAGGGGTGTCAAAAAGGACCTGAGGCAATGGGAGAAATGGGACAGAGCAGAGGGCTTTAGAGGGCGTATGGAACACCAGTGGATGGTGAGGTAGAGCGTACAGGGGAGAGCACAGGAGAGGGCAAGCGAGATACTGCAGGGGAGTGAAATGCAGTATTAGCAAAGATAATACAACTGAGGAGATACATGGATGTTATTTGTGTCTTGAACCCCCTCACAGGAAATCATGCCGATAAGCAGAGAGAACGCGGTGGAAAAGCTGAGGGGAAGTTGTGAACAAAAGAGCTGCGTGGGTGCAAGAATTAAAAAACGGAGGCTGCAGATCACCACATTGCCAAGCCATAATTCTGCATGTGTGGACAGAAAAAAACTTGCACATTGTCATGAAATGTGTTCATAAATGTATTCTAACGATTACATCCAGTTTGGTTAGAAGTCCATATAAATGTGAGGTTGGAAAGCCACAGTACCATTACCACATCTGTTTTTGCTATTATTGGCACAATAAATTACGTAGGCAATTTGTTTGCGCTGTTGTTAGAGTAATAGAATCAAATTATCCCATGTTAGGGAAATGATTATGTACCAAGCGGAACCCATCAGGGATTCACAAGGCAATCAGTGAAGTAAGACAGAGCTGAAATGTTGGCGCGCTGCACATCAACTGTTCCAGGTCCACTACGTCATTTGAAAGAACTTCTCAACCTCGGATAGGCGATAATCATACCTGGTTCACACAGCAGTGGACTATTTCACCCACTAAAGTCAGTGCAGAGCCAGAGTGCCTGTTGTAGTACATCTCCAGTGTGACATCAATCCTGCGGAGCTGTATGAAAAAGCACAGAGTGAGATAGGAGGGCGGTCGTGATCGAAAGAGCCTGACACAATGAAGGACAATATCAAATGAGTATTATCAATTAAAAAGTCAGGGAACAGTGTTTACATCCCCCCTCCAAGGCCAGACACTGGGTGGATGTTCCAAATAGGTCAAGGTTGAAGCAAAAACAAAAGTTAGTCGATTAGCAGTCGAGGTGCAACATTCCTACTCTGTATGCTAATCTGGCAGATCATCATATCGTGTATGCTCTGCCTGCGATTCTACATCTGCACGCACTCATTTAATTATCCAAACACAATTCACAAAAGTCACTGGAAACAAACCAAACCAAAATAAAATAATTTGCATATATTTAAAAGAGCAGATAAAGTCCCTCAGGGTTGGTTAATATTTCAGAGGCATAATAATAATATGCTAAATCATTCACATTTTATCCAGCACCAAAACAAAGTGGCTTTGTCGATGTAATTAGGGTGTTTTAGAGTTGAATCACCCTGGAAAATGACCATGTTTTTTTCTCTCTGGGAGATCTGTGTGTGAATGTATCTAAGCCTCTCTCTCTCCCCCCCATTATATATATATGTGTGTTTGTGTGTGTGCTTGTGTTGTATTGTCACCCTTCCTCCATGTGCGTGCAGTCTTAGAAAAGGATTGATTAAAGAGAGAGTGTCTGTCTCAGAGCAGTTAATGAGGTTTAGTCCCATGAGCAGAGAGGTTTGGTTGTGTGTGAGCGCACGCGCATGTGTGTTTGCGTGTGTGCATGTAGACCTAGTGGAAGACGTTGTTAATTGGCTACGCTTACTTTCAGCAGGGGGATAGTCAAGGGCACAGTGGCTCCACATTTGTGGAGTGCCATTTGTAGAACACCGTGATACATTCACTTTCCATATTAAATATCATTTTGAGGGAATGATGAGTCAGGAGCAGGCTGACAGAAAGAAATGTGATTGTAATTATGGATGTTTTGTATGTAAGTTAAATCTGTAGATAAAACGGCGGGATATTTCTCTCCCTGTTTGAATGATAAAGATAGACATTAACAAAACACGTGTTAAAAAGTGAATGGAAAAATTTTATTTTGCTGTTTTGTGTTACCTGAGTGTGTCTGAAGATGTGAATGAAACTCATTCACTATTCTCTCTCGGGACAAGAAGAAGAAGAAGAAGAAGAAGGAGAAGGAGAGAAGAGAAGAGAAGAGAAGAGAAGAGAAGAGAAGGAAAAAGAAATATAAAAATACAGGAAAGGCAGACACAGAGACACAGAAGATGAGAGGAAGAGAAAATGAAGCAGAGGAGGAGAAAGAGAGATATTTCACAAAGTCTGTAGACAGATACAATCTCACCTGCTCTGGTCTCCACACCGACCTGTCCGTCTGCATGTATATACAGACCTGTATGTTCTATTGCAGCACAACACACGGCTCATCTCAAACAGCAGGAAGCATCAACGCTTTCATGTGGAGCACAGCCCAAAGTAGAGCAAGATCACAATTTGTGTGTGTGTGTGTGTGTGTGTGTGTGTGTGTGTACGGGCGTGCATGCGTGCGTGTGTGAAACCCAGGCTTTTCCCCCCATGGGACCTGCACAAACACGCTTCCCATCTTTCCTTTGAGTTTCACATTCAAAGGTTCCACTCGTTCAGCTGCCAATCATTCTCTCAGCCAATCAAGGCCCTTCATTCTCAGTCTGTTTATAGATCAAGGGTGGTTTAAGCGTACGTATGTGATGTGACTGGAATTTTTACCATGACTAATACTAATACTGTAAATATTCATTATTTTTTATTTTTTTTACACATCACCAGCGGTGTCAATCAAAATCAACACTATTGTGCCATACTGTGAGCATGCGGGAAGTCTATAACAATGTGCATGACTGCAGGTCCTGGAAACCCATTGTTGGTACTAGAAGCATGCCAGAAGATGCAGAAAGAAATCTGGACCAAGAAGTAAAAAGGTCTCAAATGTGGCTGAATGGAATGAAGTAAGCTCATGGATGTATGTAGAAAGAACAATTCTTTAAAAGAGGCACAGATGGAGGTTATAAAAGGAAGATTTGTGTGTGTGTGTGCATGTGTGTGTTATCAAAAGAGGTTCAGTGCTGTATAGAGGCATTAACTATTGTGTTATAGGGCTATCGCAACCCAGATATGTCATGCTTAATTTAGTGGCTAAGAGTACAAGAGAAAAAGGGGAGAGAAAAAAAAATACAAATTACTGTGAAATGTACAATATATCTGCAAGTATGAGTACATCACACAGCAACTGCACTGCTTTAACACATGGGAAAGCCGAGAAGGAAAGAGAGCTATAGTGATAGAGGAAGAGAATGAGAGAGGGGCAAACAGACGGAGCGTCGGGTGACAGCAGGCGTTATCAGACCTCACCTCTGATTGCCATCTATTATGAGGAAACAATAGTTTCCTGTGGGCCATGCTAACGACCTGTGTTTGCCAGCAACAGGGGAAATTAACCCAAGCCATACTTTGTCTGCTTTATGCCATGAGGGAATCTGACAAAGAGAGGGGAGCAGAGTGGGAGAAGGAAGAATCACATCACACACCTGTTATGTAGTGATGGACAGTTTCCATATGTCCATACCTGCTCTGTGTTAGAACGGTGGATGAGGTTCAGCCACCAACAGAGGGCAGCAGAGGGCTTCAGAGTTGACATGTCCCTCAGCGGAGGGTCAAAGAGCTCAGCCTCTCACACACTCAGAAAATTCATGCTGTGTGGATCTACATGACCTCACAAATGTCCTCAACACTCACTTTATATTTGATTTCAGTGTTTACGCCTAAACCAACGATGGCCTCACATCAGAGCCGCCACGGTGAGGTACTTTGTTTGTTTTTGTCAACTTTACCTATTTTTCCCAGCTGAAGTAAGGTGGGAGTGAGGTTTGAACTGCGGGGCACTGGTAATGGCGGAGTGTGTGTTCTACAGCACGTCTCAGCGAGAGACTAGTTCGATCTATTCACACTACATGCAGAGCCGTGGCCTCCAGGCTTGAGTTCCTGCTTTGGTAATGACTCTGTTCCCCTGTGGAATGTAGAACATTGTCTTTCCTCAAATGAGGGACGCACATAATCACACACACACACACACACACACACACACACACACACACACACGCATGCACTTCAATATGCATGAAACTGGCAAGGTTGTAAACATATACAAACAAAGTAGTGCACGCCTGCATGTAAGTACACATACTTGCACCCACACATGTACCCCCCCCCCACACACACACTATCTCACCAGTCTCAGAAACATTGATTGGGCCTCCCTCTCAGGTTTTCTTGCATCTACCGTGATCAATCAGTGAGTTTATAGACCACAATGTGTGGCAGCTTGTATTGCTCTTTCTCCCTCTTTGTTATCAGAGAAAATCCCACTCTAAGCAAGTGCAATGCACATTCATACAATTTTAATGACTCTTAAATTAACCATCATATTTTTGCTCCACTCCTTCACTGACTAAAGCGCTTAATATGCATCAACACTGGCCTCACTTGTGGGTTCGCCGTGACATTTTTATAATTCCTTCGCACGGGCATTGTGTTTATTTATGAGTGTGTAGGCTTTTTTTTGGCTGATAAATGGCACAATTAAACAGTGCTCAGACACTCGAGCAGGCGTTTCAGGCTGCTGACAGATTTTTAGTGTCCTCTTCCTTGGCTAACGATGAAAGTAAATAATGTCTTAACAAGGTTGCTGGAGCAGTTGTTTTAGGATTGATACCACATTTTACATTTGCTTTGAGCAGCGGTGGTTGAACGCAACACAAAAGTGAGCTTCACAGCCTAGATTTTACGCTTTGAACATCATTTAGTAGCATGTTAACAAATGCCTTTACAATTATTACCAAGGTTACGAATGAAAATTTAAATCATTTCTGAATTTTTCAGGATTGTTTTAGCAGTGAGGAGACTAATGACTTATTCTTAACATTTTCCTTCTCTGTTTATGCAAATTCAACTGCTCTTTTTGCAGTATTTTTAGACTTTAGGCTTGAGGTGAAATAGGTCTATTTCTGTTCATTTTATATTTGTTCAACATGATGGGAAAGCAGGATTAAATAAGACAGACTACAGCGGTGTTAAGCTGCAGAGTGCATGGTGCCACGGAACTCAAATCTTCCGACTTCCTGTATGCATTATTCAAAGGCCCCTATTGGCTACTGTGGGTTTAGTGATGAAAGCAGCCTGACGCAATACTCGGCAACAGTGTTTTACAGTATTGTTTTACAAACTATTGTAAGGCAGAGTTAGAACAAGGAAGAGTATTTGCCAGGCCCTGGGAGGAGGGTAGCTTTATGAGCCCTCTGAGGCTGGCTGGGCAGCGCCTGGGCTCCTGTGCAGTTAAGCAGTGGACGACGCCGCTACAAGCTGCCCCTGCATTTACAAAATGCCCTTGGACGGAGGATGTGTGTGAGAGAGAAAGTGTGGGGCATGCATGCTCATGGGCTAATGAGTGCATGTGTTAATGCCTGAGTGTGTTTCTGTGCACATGCGGGTGTGCGTGGATGTGATGTTGTTGGGTTGAGTCAGTCTCCAGAGGGAAGGAGAAGGACAAATGCTCCTTAAAAATAGCCCCTGGGCAGCTGGTGTACACAGTCTATCAGCAGTCCGTCCCTGGGGCCAAGGAGGGTGGGGTGGGGGGGGGATGGAAAGAGAAAGAGAGAGAGGATGGATGTAAGGGAGAGTGAGAGAAATGTAGAAAAATAGGGTAGAATATGGGTGGAATGGAAAGAGAGAAGGGAAAAAAAATCTAATATGGATAAAAAAAGATAACCCTCCTCTCAAGAAAGAGAGAAGATTTTAAAAAAAAAAATTAGAGAGATCCAAAAGTCAAAGAGAAAAGGAGAACAAACTGAGATAGTCAGCGAAAGAGAGAAGGCAAAAGATGGAGAGTGCCCCCCAGTCCCAGTTGTGAATGCTCTGGAGGTCACAGTGGAGGGATAGGGTTTTAGAGAGCAGCTTTGTCCCCAGACGTCTTCAATTACTAATATACCAGTATGTGCATCGCTAAATCGCTCCCAGTCGGCGGGAGTAGAGATCCTTGAGACCCACTGAGACCCTTTATGGAAATAACTCTACCCCATTTGCTCTCAATAACTTGCTGTAACATTTTGTGTGCCTGTGTGTGCATGCGGGGGTTTGTGCATATGTGAATTGAAGGTGCTCATTGAGCATTTGCGTGCGTAGTTTTAATGGACATGAACATAATGGATAGATGGTTTTTACAACTGTTCAATCTACTGGGAGCAACAAAATCATCAAGCTATTAGATATTTATGGAACTGAAATGCTCTGATTTTTCATTTTTTTCATTTTTTTTGTGATTCTGGAGTGATCTCAGGTATGGCATTATCACGTACGAGGAAAAAATTAGATTAAACCCTGACATAAGACGAAAAGCATCTCAAAAGAAATAGCAGGTAGAATATAGTTTGCAGCATGCGACTGAGAAAGGTTTGTGGGTGTATTTCAACTTTAAATGAGAAATAAAGAGCTGGAAGTCATTCTATGGTTGCCTGAAGGATCCCACACTCTCACAGTATCATCAACACACCAATTAGAGCCACAGACTGGGAAAGGATCAATGTGATTCTGAGTGTGTGCCTGTGTGTGGGTGGTGTGTGTGCGTGCGTGTGTGTGTGTGTGTGTGTGTGTGCGTATAGATGTATTTCGTTAGTTCCTCCGCTGAACTAATTGAGCTGTTTTTCCTCAACAGTTGGGAGCTCTTAGGCTGCGGACAGATGCCCTTGGGCACAAGGTGTGTGTGTCAGTTTGTGTGCATCTGTGTGTTTGCCACTGCGAGCATGTGTTCCACCCTGCCATAGTGATTGCAAGAGTTTGCTGGTGCATGCCAAAACTAAAACTTGTGTGTTATGTGTGTGTGCATGGCATGCAGGCGTATTTAGCGGTCTCCAGGCGTCATTAGTACCCCTGACTGTCACACCGGGCTGTCTTAGTTGAGCTCTTTATAAAGCTTTGTTTAGAATACTCCGGCCACATGTGCGCCGCTGCGACTGATGAGACCTGAGCGGGTGCTGATGGAGTGTGTGCGTGTGTGTGCGTGGAAGTGGGGTGGTGATGGAGCAAAGCCGTCCTGACAGAGATGTTACCCAGCAACCCTAACCCTAGCCCTCCTATGCCCCACCCCCTCCTCTCTCTCACACACACACACACACACACACACACACACACACACACACGCATCACCATCACCTACCCAAACAGCCTGGCTCTCAATGTCGTTGGTTGGGTTGTTTTTAACTTGAGTGAAGAGGATATAGCCTACTTTGTTTATTCCACAGAAAGGACAGGTGACCATTCCTCACATACAGGAAATGCAGCATAGTACAACAATAGTCGCATTACACTGCAGCAGTGGTGTAAACTAACCAAGTACGTTCACTCAAATACTGTGCTTAAGTACATTTGCTGTGTCCAACAATATTTGCAACTTTCCAAAACAGGAAAACCATCAAACACGGCCAGGTGTGTGGAAGCGTGTGAGTAAAGGCAGGGAACTTCTGTCTCACTCCCATCAATTTTCCTGTTTGTACAATTTATTACGGCGAGAAGATAAAGACGCACAACATTTCTTTCATTGTTGGAGACAGACCAGGGAGGCGGTGGGATCCAGGCAGGAGGAGGCTATGATGGAAGGATTTTCACGATGCCTGTGTGGCCATTCGTGAACCGTTACGAACACTTTTGCCTTTAGACATGACCGGAGGACACATCTTACAACATAGCTTGTTTTAAGCATTGTAAATCTTTAAAGCTAGCATTAAGATATGATAGGAGAAAATAAGCCTTTATTGATCAACAGATGGGAATTGCAGGTGTTGTAGCAGAGGACAGAAATTAATTTAGAGAAATAGAAAGAATTAAGGAATACGTAATTGAAAATATATCAAATAAACATAGTAATAGAAATAAAAATAGAAACTATACGAGAGCAATTAAAGTCAAAATAACAATTCAAGCAATATACACACATTACCCACAAGAAGATTGTTGCACTTAAACCAATAGGGTGGTACTGTCTCGAGTGAAGTGACATAGTGATGTGTGTTTAGTAGCAGCAAAGTCGGTGAAGTATATTGTAAGAGTAAACACATCTAGTGTAGTAATTATTCTAGATAGGTTTTTTTTCTTGTTCATAAATGCCGCAAGAAGACGCATGGCTATGGGTGCCTACTGAAGACATCTTAAAAAAATGTATAATTTCATTTTTCATTTCCTACTGCACTACAACTACTACGGCACTGTAGTTTTTTGAAAATGCTGCTCTTACAGGAGTAAATAGTGCATTTTTCGGGGACTATTTTCAGCGGGGGATTAATACATATTTGGTGCTGTTGAGTATTTCCAGAAGCACGATGGTGCATGTGGAACTGACTCAAAATAAATTACTGTGCCCATGTTCATAGTAATGAATGAACATGTCCACCCAGTGCAACGGTGTGGCTCAATGATTTGATTTTGATCGTTTTTGGACAGCAATAGAGCTCTATAGTATGGAGGAGTTTGGCTGCTTAAACCTGTTAGCAGGATAAATTCATTTTTGATTTTGGTTGATTCATGGGATTGTTGAAAAAATAATAAAAAAATAATAACAAAACAATACAGCATTTTTATTTAACATGCAGCTTAACACGTTAATGCATCAGTAATAATAATTCAGTGTGCGATATACTGTATATATAATAATATAACACTCTGGAAGGGGCCATTCTGCATGATGAGTACTTTTCTTTTTAATACTTTTAATACGGTGTGCTGCAAGGAAGTAAATTATGTGAATAACTTCTTCCCCCGCTGCACTGTGATGTGAATTTCTATATGACAGGCTGTTTGGAATTAAAGCTCTGCACAAGTGTTTTGATTTCTGCAATAATATGTAATAGATGTAAGCACCCGTGGAATCAACAAGTATTCAGCGTTGTTTTCAAGGCAACTTCCCTGCAGCATCTAGCTGGTGCTGGTCGTCTCTCTTCACCACGGCAGCTGTCTGTGATGGATATCGCTCATTCATTTTCAAACACACGCACATGCTCAGACCCACGCACATTTGCACACCCACTCCTGCAACTCACGCACTTCCACATTTGCACACTTGCACATGTTCACACACTTGAGCGCGCTTGTTCTCTTTCCCCCCTTTCTCTCTTTTTGACAAAACAACTTGCAGCTTAACTTCCAGCAGAAGTGCGCCACTCTCAGTCCTTCAGTGGCAGTCGTTACTTTGAGCTACAGTCTAACTTTCTAGTACAAGACTAGTCACTGAGTCTCTCTCCAGGGACCCCTGCTATATAACTTATACTCACTTTACAGGACTTCCATATCAGTGGAAGGCATCTTTCTGTGAAAGCACTGAGGTAGGAGTTGGGATAAAGCTATTTGATGTTTTGTAGCAAACGTATCGGCGGTAATGGATACTGTGTGAAAGGCTATGGCAGTGTGAGTGAAGTGACAAAGTTAGTTTGGGCCTTACAGATCTATAAATCCCCCTGGATCGCTCAAACTGCCCCCTACCACACTCACTGCTCCACTGATTGTGTCTGTGTGTGTGTGTGTCAGATGATTGGTACCTGGGCTAACATAGAGGAGTCCCTCAGGTCCTTCTGTGGAGGTTCTGAGGTCTGGTCAGTTAACCTCCATCTCTCTCTTTGATCGCTGTGGCTCAGACGACCCTCAGGGAAAACACAACACACTCAAACCTCAGTGAGACCTCTTTCAGCAGATACACACACATCCACATACTTATCCACAGCATACAAATGGATTGACACATATACACAAGAAACACAAGAAACCTTGCACATATGCCAATGAATACACCCCCCCCCCCCCCATCCACATACTGTACACGCACACACACACACACACACACACTGTCAGACCAAGAGGTAATGCTATACAGCCAGTGTCAGTGGGAGCAGGGTACTTAAGGTGCTATTACACCCCCATTACCTCTACTCTCATGTGCAATCAGGGAGAGGTGATGGCCTGCGCTCTGGCAACACACACCGTTTCCCCTTCTGACAGCACCGTGGACAGAGGCCTGAGGCGCCGGGCTCCGGAATCGTAAGGGAGGTAAGACAAGGAGATTTTATCTGAAGGGTGCGTGTCGTGTCTGATAGACAGGAGGAGGAAGGAATGCATTGTGCAGCAGCAAGGCTAGCAGGGATAAAGCTCGCACTCCTATTTGCAGATGATGGTGATGGATATGCAGAGTTTCATGTGTTTGTGAACTCGCTTTAATGAAACGTATGGAAACACCTCCCCCCCCCACCCCACCCCCATTTTCTACCTCTGCTTTTTGTGCCCTCTCTCTCTCTCTCTCTCTCTCATACACACACACACACACACACACACACACACACAGACTCTCTCTCTCCTGCTCTCTCTCAGCTGGCCCTAGATAGTTTTGCTCTTCCCCCAGCTCCTCTGGGACCCCTTCTCTGTGTCGTTAATCAGAGCTTCTCAGCTCAGCTTCTCTCTCCCTCTCTCCCCCTTTTTCTTTCTTTTTCCAACCAGCACACACACTTGCTCATGCACATTCACACACACACACACACACACACACACACACACGCATACACACATATGCAGTCTTAGAGTCTCTCTCCCCTCCTCCCCCATGTATCCTCAGCCCCATCCATCATAAAACGGCGGTGGGAAGGTGGGGTTGTGCGTGAGTGCGAATGTGAGTGTGTGTGAAAGTGTGTGTCGGCTCACATATGTGCGCTATAGGCACACATCTCTGTGTCTCCTCAGCAAAAATGAATTGAGACTTTACAAGAAGAAAGCAATTAGGCCAGGGCTTTGCCCTATCATTCACTGGCTAATGTATCAGAGTGAATATTATTAACGGACAGGGAGGGTAAGCCTCTGTGGGTTTTACAGCCAGAAGGTAGGACAAGAAAAGACTAATGATTGTGATGAAGTAACCCTGAGTTGAAGGGTTTTAATCACTTGTAGGCTTTGTGGCTTCGCAGTTGACATGCTCTTTATGATAACTGCATGGCTTCCAGCTCTCAGTCTCCGCCATCCGCTGAACACTAGTGGGAAAGAATCAAATGAGCCATTATTGAAACATGGACAAGGATGGCTGAGTACAATGCAACAAGATTACTCATTCATCAGGAAGTGTGAGTGAGGGCCACGGGGCTGTAGGAGCAGAGAGGAAACAAATCGTGAGTCAGAAAAATGGAAACTATGATGAACAGAGGACAAAGAGACAAATTATAGAGGTGGGGGGGGGGGGGGGCAAACTGCAAAAGGAGAGAGGGGTGACTGAGGTGGTGCATTGGGGGACAGAGTCAAGAAGGAGCAGTCAGAGGAGAGAGGAGGTGAAGGAGCAGCGTCGGGACAGTGATGCGTAGAGACAAACCATTTGCACCTCAGCAGCAACTGAGCAGAGTGCTCTTGACTTCTATGTGTGTGTGTGTGAGAGAGAGGGAAAGAGAGAGAGAGGGAGAGGGAGAGAGTGTGACATAGGTCAGGGGAAACTGGGTTCAGATCTAGGATAAGTCACACTGTAATGGTGGGTTTTTTCAACAGCACCTTTGTTTCACATCTCTACAGCGCTCTTAAATGTCATGCATTTTAAGAAGTCAGGTCTCGCCGGGTCGCGCTGACATTGATGTGTGTGCTTTCTTCAAACAGGAACCTTCCTCTTTGTGATTTAAAGCACACATTTCATGCTCTCTGGTTACATTTGTTGACATCACTCAGCTCTTAACAGCAAATGTGATATGATAACTCAATCAGGCAAGACGCTAAATATTGAGATAAGCCCATAGTGACTCTGAAGAAAAATATGAGGCCAATCTGTTCCAGCCTGTTTCTGTGTTACAGTCACAATTACTGGAGATTACAGCAAAATCACTTCCACATGGGCTCAATGAAAACTTTACAATCTCTCCCACAGTACACAATGAGGTGGCTTTGTTTGGACTTCAACCAAGAGAGGAAAGAGGAGAGGAGGTGAAAGAAGCAAAGGAGGGAGAGCCTCAGCGCAACGAGGGAGAGATTTGAGGGATAGGTGGAGGATTTTTGTAAAGAGCTTATTTTCGAACCATCGTGCAACCATCATTTTCTCTCCCAAGAATTTCTGTTCCAGAATCTGTCAAATGGGAAACAAATGTTGCGGGTGAGACCGCACGAGAATAAAAAACATTCTTGTTGTTTCACAATCCACCACCAGAAAAGAGCTGGCTCAGAGGAGGAATAAAAGAATGAGCAAGCAAAGGCAAAAATCTAAATCAGCTTCAACATCACAGAACGCAGAGGAATGTTCCAAGACAGACTCTTTAAAAATGTATTTGTATTTGAAAAAGAGACAGGCATAACAAGGGACTTTACGAAATCTTTTAGGGGTGTCAGAAGTGTAGAGGGTCACGTATGTTTGCATTTTGCTGAAGGGAGGGTAGTCATAATGTTTTGGAAGAGTAGGGGAAACTCCAGATTTATATTTTATTTCAATCGTCCCTTGTTAGAGAGAAATTTGAAAAAAGTTACATGACCTTTTTGTACCCCACCATTCATAAAGGTGTGTTTGGCCATATGCAAATGACAACTGACAATCCTGTCTTAATTTTTTAATTTGGTGGCTATATGACAATGATCATTCCATTAAAATAGTCACAAATTTAACAATGTAATCCACACATTCTTCTTCCTTGTCAAAACCTGGCGGCCTACCCACAATGCAACTCAACCATCGACAGGTTGGTGTGAGATTTGGGTGATATTCTAGTAGTGGCTAATGTAGCCGCAAACAGCTAACCTCAAGCTGAGGTGAGGAGCGGGTTGCAAAGGAAGTGACATCACTTGAGTCAGTTTATTAGACTTTGGAGCCACAAAAGGCTTTAAACAACTTTTTTCACTTATGCAGTAGAACTCACCAAGACCTTTCATGTGTTTGTGTTTCTTTTAAACATGTTACAGTTTAAATTTGGTCACACCATCTTGAATTATTTTAGTTATCAATTGTAAAATGAATTGTACAAATCTATTAATGTTATATTATTTTGAGACACTGGGGGACGTTTGCTGCAATTCGTCTCTTACACAAGGGGATGGTCCAAAAGACAAATGAATGAATGCTCGGCAGGGCCTTGCTTTTTTATTAAATGAAACTAAAAGTTCACCCCTCCTTCCAACTCCGATGGTTTTTATACAGTCCCTAAGTCAGTGAAAGGAAGGGGGCGATTGTTCAGCTAAGTAAAGTCATTTCTAGTTTTTCCCACCTTTCCTCCATAAAGTGAACTTGTTGAAATGTCCTCTTTGTCCACGGCAGCTCCTTAGTATAACAATCCAGGGTAAAGTCAGAGCGTGTGGTCGTTAACTCGGCCTGGCATACCTGTCTTGCTTTTATAGGTTTCAAAAGCTACTAATCCTTCAGTCCAATATTTACTTAGTCCAAGTTATGCTTTCCTGGACCCTAGGTATGCATCTCTCCTGCTCCCTGCTTATATATGCTTGGCCCTTGATGTATTCCTGGCTCAGGAAACAACTTTTAGTGCCCCGCAAGGGCTGAGTGAGAATTGACAGTGTGTGCCAGAGTGAGAGCGAGAGGTAGGGGGCCTGTTTTAGTTCCACTGTGTTTGTAAGGTCACTCAGAGTACATCTGTATGGAGTGGGAACTCACTCGCTTTCACTGTCACAACCACTCACAACAGCCATCTGTAATGCTGTTATGTGGAGCACTGTGTCCCTTTGTCCCTTACACTCACACACACACACACACACACACACACACACACACACGTGCACGCACACGCACACAAGCACACGCACCCATACAATCACTCACACGTATAAGAGCACATATACGTATGTGTACACAGACACACACACTTACACCCGCGCACACTCACATGGCGTCACCGTTCACACGACAATAAATGGACCAGAGCAAACACACATTAACATAATGTTAGGTTCTAATTGCGAGAGCATGTGTTTCTAATGAAAAAGTTGTTTTAGGGTTTTATTCCGCCCGGCTGTCAAACAATTCGCCCATGTTTTGAAATATAATTGTGGGGACCGTAAGAGTTTCGAAACCAAACCAAAACATTGCCGCGATCCTGGTTTCTAATGTTTCTAATTTGTTAAAATATGCTGGGCGAATGACAAAAGTAGAAGTCCGACCTGCCAAGGAAAACATATCAGAGGCAGGGCCGTGTGGAAATACAGAGTCTCTTTTAGAAATATGATCAATGTAACCTTTGTTACAGGAAGGAGAGGGAGAGAGGAGAGAGTGGAGAGGGGGAGGAGAGGAGAGGTAGATTCATGTTTGTGTACATGTTTATTTATCACTGAATCCACAATGCATACGACACAATCAAGCTTAAGAATTCGAGCGGACAGTTTCATTCTGCTTGTGTATGCACCGCACACGGATGTACACGCATTGTTTTTCTACGTGGAGCGAATATGTTACAGAGTTATTTTCACAAACTGTCAAATGCTGAGAGTACGAGGAGAAGGATTTAATCATTTACAGATATCTTTTATATACTTCTGGCTGGACGGTGGAGGATGTGTAGCCCCCTCCCCATCTCCTTATCCCACACACTTCTAGCCCAAAACTAACATACAGCCTGGAAGTAGGCTGAGGAGTGTGTATGTATGCATGCATGTGTGTGTTGGATAGAGGGAGAACGAAATTCATATGGTTGCAGAACATCTCTTTTTTCTATCGCCCCCGCTGCTTCTCTGCTTCTCTCTCGCTCTCTGTCTCCCCTTCCCTCCCCACGTATCTGTTTCTCCGAAGAATAACATACAAACCCTCTGTGAAAGGATTCATGGTTTATTAAACCAGAGGTCCTTTTCCTGTTTCAACACTGAGAAGAAAAAATAAATACCGCAGTTTGTTTTCTCTCCCTCTAGCTTCGTCCTCTATCTATCTCTCTATCTATTTTCATGCATTTTTTTTAAATTTCTTTTTCATCCTGGTTTTGCGTCCGTCAATCTTTCAGATTTGTTTTTTTTATTTCCCCCCCCCTGAACTTTCCATACTTTAACAATGTGTCTACTTCTTGTTTAACATCTTTCTTTCTTTTTTTTTTTAACTTCATCTCTTGGACACCAATGCCACACAGCCCATTAAAGCAGAGAGTGTGACCGCTGAATGGGTCCCACTAGTTTGTGTCTGTGTGTGTATTACAAGGCGGGGGATAACTCAGGGTAATGTATTGTCCTGGGCTTGCACCCTGACAGTTCCCCCTGCCGCTGCCTGGTCATTCATTACTGCTAATTTGACATGTTTACGGACCCCCCTCCTAACATTACATACTTAAGGCAATCAACTGACCTTAAATGGAAACACCTACAGCCGCACAGCATGTCAATACGAGATGAGGATGTGTGTGTCTGTGTCTGTGTATGTACGCATGTGTGTGTGTGAGTGTGTGTGTGTGTGTGCGTGTACGCACATGTGAAGCAGTGCATCAATACTGAGTTAGTGGTTAATCTCGAGGAGCAGGTGAGTTATGCCTGCGGAGACGGTGTCCAGTATTATCCGAGTAAGTGTGTGTAATGCAGCTAAGAGGTGAACAATTCAGAATAATGCAGGAACTGTGTGTGTGTGTGTGTGTGTGTGTGTGTGAGTAAGGAGATGGAGGACATCAGGTGGGTGCAAGGCCAAGAAGTGAGAGATTAGACCTATAAGAGCCCATATCTGTTTTGATTTCAATCACGGCTTTTCTAATCCCCCTCCCCCCATCTCCCCCCTGTTTGTCTTTTTACATATTCAGCACTTAAATACAGTGTTGTGTCATTAAATGGCCAATCTTGCATTGTCTCTCACTGATACACAACATTAATCACCAATTAGCTTGTCCTGCGACTGGCAACCTCTCTCATTAGAATATGATAGAATATAATGGTACTTAATGATGCTTAGGAAACATAATTAAATGAGTGAGCTGTAGAACATGTGGAGGAACCGCGGTGCATCAATCAAAGACGACCCTGTCAATCCAACGCTTGTCAAGAGCGTGCAGAGAGTAAAAACAGGGTGTGTGTGTGTGCCGAAACCACTGGCCTCTATCATGACCTCATTAGGGAGAAATGAAGGGTGGACGTGTCCCCATCACACGATAACCATTGGTGCTTCAAAGTGTGAATGACATTAATATGTGACTGTCTCTGCCTCTGTCTGAATGTCAGTTGGTCTATCTGGCTTCACTGGAACACATCGGGGTGGGGGTAAAAAAAAGTCCATCTCTCTGAGGTATCTGCTTCCAGCTCTAATTAGCATGTGAATAAATGGAATAAATAATCTATATTATTTATGGATTTGCTTTTATCATTAATCAACATAACAAAAAGCTTGTCTAATGTGCTCGCTGCAGTCGCCACTGTACTGTCAGCTGAGGGGAGGATGGAGGGGGAGAAAGAGATGGAGAGAGAAAGAGAGTGGGACAGTAGGAGGGAAGGGGGGGGCAAATAGCTTATCTTTTGTGCTGTGTTTTTTTTTTTTTCATTTTAGTAGAACAATAAAGATAAGTGTTCTACATGCTTGCTTAGCACACACAGTTCGCCAGCCTCCTCCCCTTCTCTCCCTCTCTCTGCCGGCAGTGATGAAATCCATCTCTCTATCGCTATCTCTCTAACATCCATTACATACCCCAGCCCCTCACCTCCCTACTCATTAGGCCAACACACAGTAAATTAGCAGCAGCAATTACAGGGAATATAAAGCATAGGCTCTGCCGGGGTCCCTCTGACAGGTACCACACAGATCACAGACAGACACCCACAGTCACCGGGATAATTACTGTGGGAAGCGACCACACACCCTCGCAAGCGAGAGCGCAATCTGAGTGTGAGTGAACGCTCATTCGAGGTATGCCTGTACTCAGATATGCTCTGTCTTACCGGCAGCAGGCGTGTTCGTGCACACACAGATGCGGAAAGGCTCATGTGCACCTGCAGATGCGCACACGTGTTAAGTAAGGCCAGGAATGGAACTTCCCATTGCCTCTCTTTAGCTCTTTATGATGTCCATTGTGACTATTTTCCAACATTGAGTATTATTAATATGCATTCCTCCCCTCCTTGTCTTATGCTCACTGTCTAGGTCGGCCTCCATTCTGAACATCACCCCTCCCTACCTCCCTCTCCACAATCCCATCCTCTATCCTTTCCATTTCTTTCCTTTCCTTATCCGGGATCCCCATGGGGACTCCTGTTTTTTCTTTCAAATATGCCTCTCTGCTCTTCCTCCCTTCATGTGTCCATGCAGGGAGGAGAATGAGAAAAAGAAGGAGCAGGAGGAGGAGGAGGAGGAGGAGGAGGAGGAGAGCGAGATGTTGAAGAATATGTGCATTAATATATTTCATTAGGATACTAGTAGTACAGAAGCTCCCGAACAACACCTCTCTTGATGTGCGAAGGCTCAGCCGGCTGCATCCAGAGGAGTGTAGCTCTCCAGGAATAGCGTGTTTAATGTTATGTCTCCAGAGGGCTGAGGTCTGCTGGCTCCATGCTGCCCTCGGCCTCCCACTCCTATTGTCCTCCTCCCACACTGACCAGTCTATCTGGGCCTGAAAAGCTGCTGGAAATAAAGAGCAAAATGGGTTCACCTTTTGTCTGTGTGTATTTATGATTTATGAGTGTGTGTGTGTGTGTTTGAATGTGTGTGCGTTTGGGGAAGAGGAATCCCTGGAGCCGTGCAGTGCAACACGGCAGTGGTGCTCGGCTCGCTAATCAAAAACATTAGGTCCAGGACTCATTTTCCCCAGCACTGAGTGTGCAACCGCCATAATTCAATATCCCACCTCTTACTGCTAAATCGTGCACAGTACAACCCACTTTACTGTTTGTCAGCAAACTATCAACTCTGTTATTAGATGTATGGGAGAGAAAAGCCCTGCGTAGTTAGGAACCTATGGGCAATTAAGGCAGCAAACACACGCAGGCACACACACTATTTACGAGTCCTCATTTCGCCAGTACTTCCAGGTCGTCTCGCCCTCCCCGCTTGGCGTTATGGAAGCCTCTAGTTACCGTGGAGACCCTGGAAGACTTTGAGGTCAGCAGAATCCTGGGATCCGCTGTTGTCACAAGTTAATCCAATCGCGGCCCCCTAAATTAGATACCGGTATGCAAAAAAAAAAAGAAAGAAATTAATTTTCTGCTGATGACCGGGTATGCAAATGATGACTCAATTATGGTGGGCTGGTGCGTTCGCAATTAATAACCTTGGAATCATCATTAACTAATATGTTTAGGAGGAAACTTGTCAGGCTAACCATGTTCACCATGCCATCAGAAATGCATTAATGAATTAGATTCATTAGAGAAAGGAGGCTAGCAGGGTTGGGAAGAGGAGGGGAGGGGGGGTGGTGAAGGCCTGTTTCTGACCTGTGGAATTAGTCTTGGCCAATTCTCCTCTATTCTTAGTCAACCTCCTTTCAGCTGTTTGAAGATGATGTTGTCAGTCAGAAAAGAGAAGAAAGTCACAAAAATCGATCATTCACGAGTTGATTGAACCAAACTTTTTGGTGATCCTGCCACAGGAATCCCAAACGCAGCATATTTTAAAGTAACAAAATGACAACTGACAAAGTCACAGACAAGAGGTAACTTTAATTCAACATTGTGAGAGTCCAAAAGTTATCTTACAGCTCAATTTTCATCAAAAACAATAACAATCTATACAGTAGAACTTTTTTTTCTTCCCTTATATCATAGAGCTGTTCAGTGTATTTGCAGTCAAAGACAAAACATAGGAAAAAATAGACACCAGCTATTTGGTTTGCATCTTTTTTTTTGTTGTTTGTTACCTAAATACAAAACTTTGTCACCCATTACCAATATTCATAATCAGGATGGAACTTTGCTTACAAAGAAGCCATTGTATGACAACAGACCTCTGTAGTTCATTTGAAACAGATATGGTGCTGCCCCTCCCGTCCCGGCCCAAACCAGCACAGGCACACAAGTGCCTGAAAAACACTCGTCTGTCAGCAGGCGCCTCTGTTAAAACGGTCCTTTCTACCCACTTAACAAAACCAGGCTCTAGGAAAAAAAGCTGAGAGAAAAGCCCTATTCTCTGTCCAGCAACAGCTTGAAGACACACGGCAGACACAAAGAGAAGACTACAGAAATGGCTGAGGGGCCAAGGAGCACCCTTTCATGCTTCCTCACTTGTTCTTGTTCTGTTTAGCTTGTAATGAAGCTGTATTGTCCGAAGGCTAATACAGGGAGGGAAGGACTGGGGGATCGACTGTCACATGCTGAAGTCAGACCTACGACTCCACGTGTCAGATTAAACTTGTGCTGTGACAGTGCTTGTCTTCACTGTGCGCCCCTTTGTACTACAATTAAAACAGCTCTGTGTTGTCACACTGTTGTGATCCTGTGGTTAATGAGAAATATTACCATCATGCAGTTGAAATTACTTTATTCATTGAAAAAAAGCTACATGATCGCTACAAAAAAAAGAAAGACAAAGTGTTTCTGTGAACACGAAAGTGCAATGAGCACAGCTAAGATGGGCCTCAGCGTCGACTGTCCTTCAAAGCGCGCCATTACTGTAGTATTATAGTACATCGGGGTGTGTTTGATTGTTGAATTATGGCTCTTTGTATTCTAGTCTGGCTTCACCACCAAACAGAGTGGGTTTGTGCTTTGTCCCCAAGTTCCCATGAATTCCTCTGTGGCAATAGACAATTGTGGTGAGGGTAGAAAACTGTACACGTGATTGAATGAAGAATGGGTTTGCATTGTTAAGGCATCTAGACTGCTGGTAAAGATTACAGTGACAGAAAAAAGAAAGAGTATATAGATACAGTATGTAAGCAGGCATAAATAACATAGGAAAAGAAACAGAATGGGGGGGGGGGGACTCAAAGAAAGAGAAACACAGACCAGTTTCTTAGTTCTCTTGGTTTCCACGCACAAAAAAAAAAAGAAAGTGTCACTCAAAAGAAGAACCCATGCATATTATCAGTTCAAGAACAGTATCAATCTGAAAGCCTCAAAGAGTTCAAACAAAAAGATATAGATTTACAGTATATATTAATGTGTGTATATATTCTTAAAAAATCTACTTCAACCAAATACTCTGAATAAGATGCTACTTTTTTTGCCATACAATAAACATTTTCATAAGGAAAAAAACACAGAAGTGTTTTTATTAACTTACAAATAATACAAAAATAGACAATGGCATGTTTTTGAATCCAACAAATGAAAGCATGGTATACCAATGCAAAGCAATCAACATACACAACAAACAAACAAAAAGATTTTAAAAAAAAGTCACATTTAAATAGTGAGAGACAACAGTAAATAAAGAAACAAAACACTGTGAAATATGTTCACTTACTGTATTAAACTTACACAACACAACTAAACGAGGGTGAGAGGCAATGTACAAATACAAGGGATAAATACATTATTTATAGGATATTTTACAGAAATCCCTAATTTGTATCCAAATCCATGTTTCTCATGTTTAGCAGATGAGATCTTGACAACACACAGTAAATCTATCTTCTGTACTGAGAAGCTGCCTTAAGACATGTAATGTTTACATTTCAAACTATAGCTATCGCAAAAAGAGAAAGAAATGTCAAATGAAAAATTCAACTTTGTTTTATATACAAAAATATATCACATATAATCACGCATTTATTCTAATTTGATATTTGCTAGACTCCGTCGGTACAGTGCTGGCTGGACGCGCACATCCTCTGGCTTTTCAAGTCTCCACTAAAGTCTCCGACAAAATGTCAATTTTGGCTAAACCGTCACCTTTTTCTTCACATGACAAGCAGAAAAGCATATTGCAAACAGCTCAATCCTCACAGTTTTATTAAAATTCCAACAAAGGAACCAAACGAAGAACAAAAAAAACCCAAAAGAAAACCAAAGAAAAAAGAAAGGCATGTTTTCTGATGTTGAATTAGCATAGGGCGATTTTGTTATTCCACTTTTAGGTTCATGGGATAATTAGCAGCAAAAAATGAAGGTTGATTTTGTTATTTTCTGTATTTCTTTGTTTTTTTTTTGTGTGTGTGTGTGTGTTGTTGTTGACCTTAGTTCCATTTGGCCAGCGTGTTGTTATGTGGTTTTAGCAAGCAGGCTGAGCTGAGGAAAGCATCTCCTATTGTGACAGAGGTTACGTAAAACTTCATGGCCAAACCAACACTTGTTGTTTGTGCGAGTTACGGATTGCAAGATGGTGTGGGGCCTCCAGTAATCAAACCCAAACCATACCGACATAAACATAAAGATAAATAAATGCTCTTTTCATGAGGTCAGTGTCACGCTGTGGGTAAACTATCAGTCTCTATACACTCCATCCACCGCGGTGTCAGAGAAGCTACACTAATTCAACCAAGAGGGAAATAACATCACAAAGGTTCATATTGTTCCTTTTTTCTTCTCCCCTATCCCTCCAGATGAAATCCCAATGGAAAGGCCTGAGTTTAACAGAGTCCTGCGTCTTATCTTGACTTCCTTCAGTTCAGCACCAGAGCATAACAGAGACTCGCCAGACTCTGCTACTGTGTCTTTTCCTCTCAACATTCCCAAATCTCCAGCTATCCCAGATCGTCTACATGGGTGGAACGATCATCCCAGGAATCGCTGCTTTGTGGGAAAAGAGGGGGAGGAAGATGGTGGAAGGGGGGGGTAAAGAAAAGAAGAAAGAAAGAGAGAGAGAGAGAGAGAGAGAGGGGTCAGTCATGTGATTGCTGGGTTTCATCTGTCATCACAACAGTCACAGAACAGAAATGTGCTCCAGCATCTGGCGAACAAAGACGACTCTGCCTCATTATCTCTTCATTCCGAAGGCCTCGAAATCAAAACATTTTTCTCCGCTGCGCCGCTAACTTGGCGCGCGCCGGCGACATCATTCAACTTTTTCGCAGGCTTTCCGAATAGCTTCATGCAAGAGCTGCCACTGTTAATTGTTAGCAGTTACATTGTGTAAGCCCATTGTGCATTGTGGAGCATAATTCAAACATGAGAGGGAGGCGCAGTGACGTGGGATGACAGAGGTGATGAAATTACCCTCAACACTTGAACATGTCAATGGAATCCATGAGCCGTTCACAGGGAGCTTTATTCACATTTCAACCTTCTTCTATCACGCTCTGCCTTACACTAGCTCCCACATCTTCACCTCCTCACCCCTCCGTTTTTACACAGAAGCCATCATAGGGAGGAATCTTTCATATAACATAGTGGCTCCCTATTGATTCCCCTCTCTCTTCAATTCACTAATTCCCTGGTTATTTCCTAAGTGTCTCCCGCTGTGTGTGTGTGTCAGCGTGATCAGCGCGCATTGGGCAATGGCCTTCGGGTCACCATGGTCAGCGCTCATCAACGCCGACAGAGGAAGCGAGGAAGTGCTTAGCTTGGGGCTCTGATAAAGATTCCCATCCATCATTTCTCTCTCTCAGGATCTCAACACCATGCAACATCCTGCCTAGACGGACAGACCCCGAGCAGCAGTAGATGGAAATGGGAGAACCGAATGACCCAACAACCCCTCCCATCCCCTCCACCCCCCTGCAGAGACACCCACTGGAGCGCAGGCAGGAAGCAGGAAGTGAAAACAGGAAATGGAACACATATGGCGTGGCGTGCTGCCTCTCTGACAAGTCAAGAGTGACAAATAAAAACAAGAGAAAAGAGGAGGAAGGGTAGGGCAAGACAAGCTGGTGGCGCAAATGAGCGGCGTGGGATAACCTGGCGTAGAACGGAAGTAAAGAAACGAGAGAGAGGGATAACATACTTCAGGAGAAGGCCAGGCCCTGCAGAGAGTTGGTTGATGAGTACTTGCTAGAGTCCACAAAAGACTGATCTACAGTGAGGAAGGAGAGTGGAGGGAAAACAGGGAGTGAAGAGGAGGAAGGAAAGGCAAATTGGAGGGAGAAGTGGGAGTAAAAGTGAGAAAGAAGAGGATTAAAGCTTGAAGGGGTACAGGCAGTAACGTTATCTTGGAAGTATACATTTTGTCTATAAATACACATAAAAACAGATGCTCGAAATTCACGTGAGTAAATGGTAGGTGGCTACCTGTTTGGCAGCTTACCTTGCAGGCTGTTATTAGCGCTGGTGCACGTGGGCGGAGGGGAGTTCTGGGGTCGCACGACTGGGGCAAAGGCGCTCTTCTGTTTGACGGCGGCAGACACCATGTTGGCTGGAGAGAAGGAGAAGATGCCGGAGGAGCTGCTGCAGTTGGAGGGCAGGCTGGTTGACGAGGCCATGGTGGGGCTTGACGGGACGACTGAGAGAAGAGATATGGGTAGGAAAGGAGGGGGTTAAGGGGGTCAAAGGGTGTACGTCGGGGAGGAATGACAGGGTGGAAAGATGGAGACGGAAAGGGGAGAGATGAGGTTAGAGAGAGGGCCGAGGGCAGAGGACGGGCAGACGGGACGAACAGAAAGGGACTGGTCAATGGAGGATGGCAGGAGGGATAATATTTTGGACTCAGATCAACTGGCTCAGACTTTTTTTTGCAGTTAAGCATTCACCTGGCAATGTGATATTCCGTAGCTAAGACAAAAATGTGTTTAGTTGGAAACTTGCACCAAAAAACAGCCCAAAGCATGTTCTTCCTCTGATCATACTGTTTTGATGACTCATCCTGTTGCTGAAGGGGTGCAATGAATGGATAAACAGCTCCTCGCTATCTTGGGGTGCTGTACGCGTAGTTTGTTTCTGGGGCAACTTACAAACAAGGCTCTCCCAGATCACCGTATTTCACAGATAATCATTCAAGAGATTTCAGTGGACAGCCAGAGCAAGTGGTTTCGATAAAATCGACGAGAACCACTGCTTCTTTGTGTTTTTATTGCCATGTTGTCGTCTCCTTTAAATAGTTTAATCAGTTGCTGGTCATATGTCCAGCCAAAAATCTGTGTCATAATCTAAAGCCCAAAGGCCCGGTCACACCATAAAGTGGCACAGTGAAATTCTTCCGCAGGGCTAGTTGGCGAGCTGCTTTACTTAGCCTGCTTATTGCTAACACGCTACCTGGCGGGAACGTGCTAGTAAATCAGTCACAATAGCTCCCTTAACGTCTTTTTACTGGGCCGGTTACTCACCCCTGGCATTTTTTTCTCAGGAATGTACCCTAATTTTGTTTTAAAAAACTCCACTTACACTAAGTTAGTGCATAGGAAAGCTCATCAGCTCAGTCACTAACGAGAAAATAGGTTCACAGTTTTTTCTTACGCGTTATATGGACCATTTACTCCTGTCTCATAACTGTCTGTGAACCACGTCTTTGTGTTTGAATAAAAAAGGTGACTCTTAGCTAATAAGCTACGACTGCTTCCTCCATTTTGGATTACCTAGCTATCTGTTCCCTTAGAGGTCAGCATGGTCAAGGTGGGTTGCTATTGGGTCAGTGGCACAAATTCGTGGGTCAAAGTTCACCAAAATTTGAACTCCATTGATCACCATGATTCCATTGGAATAGATTGATTTCTCTGCAACATTTTGCTCTTTTAATTGCTGGTGTGACCTTAAAGCCTTAAATTAGTTAAATTCTCAGCCTTAGGTCCACATCAGTAATAGAGCTCTGGATTACATTTTGTAAAAATAAAACAGCACAACATTATAAAAAAAACAAGAAATCTTGACATTAAGGCTTAATACAAGATAGTGATTAGCTGGATGTTCTGTCACAATAGTGAAACTCATCCATAGACAAAAAATGACCAGAAGGTCATCTTCACAACCCAAATCCTGTCATCCTCCTGACATCATCCCATCCATCCACTTCTCCTGGGTTTGTCTTTTGTCTGCTAATACACTAAGAGCATTTTCCCCCTCAGTGATTTTACAATCAACCAAATCGTATTTTACCTGCCCTCTGATATCTGCTTCTGCCTTTATTGTTGCTATTATCCAACACTTAGCTTTTATGGCTCTTCCTGACAAATCCCCGCAATAAAGTCATAATCCATTTATGAAGGGGCCTAACTAATCAATTAATGAAAATTGAACCTACAAAGGCAGGCCAAGGGGCCATTGATTGAAAGTGTCTGTGTGGGGCCGATGAGCCTGTTAAAATACTTGTTAACACCCAAGAATCAAAGCGCTGAAATGGAATTGCTTCTCTAGCAATTAGTTTATTGATTTAATCAAGGGTCTTTAATGTAGGAGGTGAATGTCTTTGTGTGTGTGTGTGAGCAGAGGTGTGTGTGTGTGTGTGTGTGTGTGTGGGGGGGGGGGATATGTCAATTTTTTGACATATATCTCTTTATATATTAGTGTACATGTTCGTGTGCACTGCCATATATGTGTGTATTAAAGCAAAACTGACACGGAGGAGAGACAGATATATTTTGACAAGAGACTGTGTCAATCTTTTTGTGAGACCATATCTTCCCTCAGGATTTACACTGCCTCTCTCTGTCAGAAAAGAAAACACTCTCACCAGATATTGGCTCTGTACAAACACGTCTACTGTAATACATGTAACATGTCTTTTTTTTCACAGAACAGAACAGATAGAGGCATGTTTGAGCTGCGATATGTAACACTCAATTAAAAGTGCTAACTGCGGTCTATAAAATGAGCTCATAGCCTTGTTCATTTTGATACATTTGCATGATTATAAATAACTAAGACCAACAGCTTCGCAGGTTGCTAGGAGAATCACTTTTAGCATGAAAAAGCCAAAGATGACAGGAGAGGGGGTGGGTTGGCTTAAGTAATGTCTTAATTTAGCAACATACCACTATGGTCTTATTTGCTCACAGTAATTAAATCAAGGCATCACACTTAATCTGAGCATTGACATTACTGACACATTTATTTTAGTTCAAGGATGAGGATGCGGTTCAGGATATTGTTTTTCAGGAGGGTATTTACGCATAGAAGACACATACATTAACAAGTAATTAAAGAAAAAAACTATCAAAAAGAAAAAAATAATTAATAGAAACAAAGCACTATCCCTCAACAACATACCACTTATTTTATTTATCACCTGCACAAATCAAAAAACATATGGAAACAATTAACAATTAACAGACAAAATCAAATGAATAACAAGGTTAAAAGTCTACAACCACGCTAGCGGCTCTGTGAAGCACAGCGGTGTTTTGAGGTGAATGCTAACATTAGCATGCTAATGTGTTCATAATAACAATTGCGACAATGACAATACTAACATGCTTATTGGTATAACATTTTCCTTGTATATCATCTTCGTTTAGCGTGTAAGCATGCTAACATTTGCTTATAAACATAAACCACAGCTGAGGCTGTTCCTGAGAGGAACATGAATGGAACATATTTCATGGCAACATATTCAACAGCTGTTGAGACATTTCACTCATAAACACAAATGTCAAGCTCCTGGTGGCATTGTAAAGAAAAAAGTCACGGGATCACAAGGTCATTAGTGTGCTATGAGATAACTTTTTTATGATATGGTGCTATATAAATAAAACTGAACTGAATTAGGATTCATCCTAGGAAACAATGCCAATTTGTGCCAATCCATCTAGCAGATGATTGCATATTTCTTATGTAGATATCTTAAAAGTTAGATCTGCTGCTGGGGCTAGATGAAAAGTCAGGGGATCACCAAAGTCACTGGGATTCATCCTCTGGAGATCAGGAATGTCTGTACCTAATGTCAAATCCAATCCATCTAATAGTTGAGATTTTTCAGTCTGAACCAAAGTTGTGGACACACATTGCAATCGCTAGAACCATGCCCCTAGCATGGCTAAAATTTGTAACAAGCAATGGAAATTATACCAAAAAAGGCATCACGAAAAACTGAATTCATACATTGACACACATACAAAATAAATATGGAAGTAGAGCATAGAAAAATCTTTAAAAAGAGTTCTTCAGTGGATGAAATTATCAGTTGTCATCATGTGACCTAAATATGGAACTTCGGCAAATTATCTATCTCCATGGCAAGCGAGCAAACTCCATCTACTGAGAAATATTGCCGGATATGGTTGAAAGCTCTTTGAAAAGGCTTGTGAGTCGATTTTGTCTAATCTCTAAAATGTCTTAAAATGACTTCAGGATAGATTTGAAACGTCATGGATTTAATGAGCAGTTCTGCCGAAACAAAGTACAAATACACTCCCTTTACACACAAACACTGGTATCGATTAACATGTGGGACAATGATACATATGTATGTGCTTCTCTGCTCGTGGGGCCATGTGTGTGCTGTATAAATGCTGACACAGGACAGTATTATTCACTTGAGATCAGTTTGACCTCCAGGTTAACTTGTTTTTTCAAGGCCTATCACATCCTGTCTCTCTCTCACACACACACACACACAAACAAACACAAACACTACACTCATTGGTTTGACACAGAGACACAAATGTACTACACACGGCATGTGTCTGTCGTCATCTGTAAATGTGTGTGTTTGTGTGTGTCAAGGTTGATTCATAAAAAGCTAATAGTGTGTTCCCAGCAGATCAATAATGTTATTTAAACAAGCTGCAAGAGTCTAGAGAGCTCTCTCTCTCTTGCCTTTAATTTCTCTTTTACTCTCTCCATCTTTCTCTCCCTCTTCTTCTCTCATCATTCTTCCAGTCACCCTCTCTCTCTCGTTATCCTTCATTCCTCCCACCTTCACTCCCATCTCCCTCCATCCTCTTTCCATTTCTCACTCTCCCTCTTGCTTCCTCCTACAGCTTTATTCTCCTCCTTCTTCTTTCTCCCCCTTCTCTTATATGCTCTCCATCATATCCCTTTCTTTACCTCTCTCAATCCTGTCCTCATCACTCCATCATCCTCCCTTCACGGTCCCCCATGTCCCTCCCTCCTTCTCCATCTTTCTCCTTCTTCTTCTCTCTCTTTCTTTCCTGCTGACAGCTTGGTGGGTAATTGGTTGACCGCAAAATCTAGCTGATATGTGACAGGCAAAGAAACAGCATCTGCATCTGTGAAATGTGCTTTTGGATGCAAGTCAATTTTATTTGACTTTCACATTCAAGATCTTCAATATACAGTATATGGTATCCATTACATATCAGAGACATTTTAAGAATAAAACTCTAGAAGAAAAACACTGTATAAACGGAATTCTGAACTTTGTATTCTAGCTGAAAACACTCGTATCAAATAGATAAAATAGGACTTCAATAACCTGCTTAGCGAAATAGAACAATAACTTTGAAAATCAAAACACTGCAAGTCGACCAAACATTTTCTCATTTGAAACGGGTGTCTGTTGAGGTTAAATGTGCCCGAATTCCTGCTGTTCGTTGGAAACAATGAGGAGTAAGACAACTTTCAACATTAGTAAGAAAATTAGGACAAAATTACTTCAGACGGACGTTTCCACAGCCTGCCAGTGAACTCTATCACATCCTCTCAGGGGAGGAGAGCATATAAGTTTTTATCTTATTACCAAGGCTGAATTTTCTCCGCTATGAAGCATCAAAAGATCATAAGAGATTTGATAAGTGTGAATGACAAAAGGAAATATACTTTGGTGAAAATGACTGCTCCACCTTTTTTGCACATTTTACAATTGAAGGAAAAGCAATAATCCTGAGGCGACGGTTTGGGCTGAATGATTTTCATATCACAAATGAACACCCTGTAGAATGCAGCGAAAAGGAAGTCGGAATGTGCTGCTTTTATATGTTGCATATCTGTTCCTTCTACCTACAGTATGCAAGTGACAGTAAGAACAATTCTTTCGTGCCTACATGAAACTGTACCTATAGAAATCACATGCAACATGAAAGACAGATGAATGGAATTTACTAGAAAAGTATCTTCTGTGACCAACTTGATGAAAACTAAAACATGATATCTGATTTAAACAATAATGGGTTCAAATGAAACTGGAAATTAGATTAAAATAAGATTTTGTAAATAAAGGCTTTTACACACCGGGGGCGCTTTTTTTCACGCAACTAATGTGTACATCGGGATGTTTTTTTTTAACTGTTGTCATACTTTCAAACAGAATGCGAATAGCACGCGAAGGAATTTCTTTACAGAATGAGGACCTGTTGATTGCTTGTTTGTCAGCACCTTTGTATTATATGACAAAGGACACAGACATGATAAGGACAACGATCTCAAGGACAACATGTGGAGCAGCATTGTCGGATGCAGGATAGCGAGGAGCTAGCTGGTAGCATGGCATAGCAGGATTGGCTCGTCATATTAAATCAAATACGGGAGGCACTCTGTGTAGCTTTTCACCTGCAGGAAACTGCACATAAACTACCCACAGTAACATAATACACTGGAGTATACATATTAGCGCACACATAGGCTTATCTATCTATCTATCTATCTATCTATCTATCTATCTATCTATCTATCTATCTGTCTGTCTGTCTGTCTGTGTCAAATACAACGCTTTCGATGTGACAGCCGGGGGAAAAAAAGAGGGATATGTGAAAATGATTTCTAGAGAGTGGGTGTCAGGACGTTGTGAGTAAATGGTTTAAGATTTCAACAGAAATGTCAAGACTCATCACTAAGGCAGTCATTAAAAGCTCATACAGACCCATTATTGAAAGGCCAGATTACAAATGAGGCCTTCAGAGCTGTAATGTACTGTAATTCTGTGTAGAAGTAAGCCCCTTAACAGCTGCTCTACGGGTGCATCATGACGGAGCTTTCCTGGTCGGGCATTATTGCTTTTATCAACCCTGTAACTTATTTGCCATTGATGAATGTAGAGTTTTAATACAAAACTGGAAAAGTAAGAGTTTCAAAGTTCAGAGAATAGGGGTAGAATGACCAGTAGGGCTTCTTATGACTGTCTCTCAGCTACAGTACGTATTGGGTGCACAGGAATGTTGTTTGTAGATGATTATCTCAAGAATGTGGGAAAAGGAAAAAAAAAGGCTAAACTGAATAAATTCACTTGTGTACAGTGTAGCTTCACCTGGTTTAAGATATAGAAGTGTAAGGCAGACCAATCCAGTAGTTTAAAACACAGCAATACAGGTTTCTCCTAAAAAAAAAAGGTAAATATGCACGTAAAATATAAATGTAAAATCTTCTCACACCCTTGAAAATGAAACACTGTGGTCAGGCTAGTGTCATTTTCTTAATTTAGTGTAAAAATAGACCTTTCTAACTTTGACGTGACATAGTATGAAGGTACAGTAATTGAATTCAATTTATTTATATAGCGCTATATCATAACAAGGTTATCTCATAGCACTTGTTAATATAGAGCAAGTCTAGACCAACTCTATATGTATAGACCCAACATTTCCACCATGAGCAGCGCTTGGCGACAGTGGCAAAGAAAGACTGCCTTTTAACAGGCAGAACCCTCAAGCAGAACCAAGCTCTGGTTGGGCGGTCATCTGCCTCGACCGGTTGGGTAGAGAGAGAATAAAAGAGAAGGGGGGGCTTAGAGTGAGAGCAGGATGAAAGAGAACACACAGTAGCACAGTACAATTCCACATACAGAGGATGCAAAGTAATAACATCGCTCTGTCCCATTTAGGCAATAGAGACCCTGGACACTGGAGCGCTTACATGAAATGCAACCATGAATTAATGTTATTAGCTACACCTGTACTTGATGAGTCACAACGTCATGTCACCATGAGAACAGGTATGACACCTGAACCCTGTCAACCAGTTCCCTCTGAATCCAGCCGTCACCTGACCATTAGCCCCCTTCCTGGCCAGCTGTTCTTGGTTAAGTCATTACCTTCCAACCATAAGCAGGACACGGTTCACAGTCTTTGTTTGCTTGATCATTAAAGGAGAACTCTGCCGATTTTACACATCAAAGTGTGTTTACAGGTGTTGGGGAGTGTGGCTGCCTATGTGAAAAATGTTATAAAAAGCCTTTTGTGGTTCCAGAGGCTGCGCAAAGTCTGATGAACTGACTCAAGAGATGGCACGTGACCAAACACTGTCGGATGGCATTGTGGGTAATGTAGGCATCGGGCCTTGACCAGGATGAAGAATGCATAGAATAGAAAAGACAATATCTCTGTTCTCCTGCATCCATATAAATACTTTTGTTTCTTTTAACTCTCCATCGTGAGTTTGACAGTGTTATGGGAGTGCAATGCTCATTTCTTAAGAACTCTTTTACTATGTATTGCATTCCTTACACTTATTGCTTTCTTGGCTATTCCATGACATTCACAAAAGTAAACATGGTTTAAAACTAATTTTTGCAGAGCTGTGACCAATTTGAGACATGTATTGAAACGCTAACAGTCACCTGTGAGATTATTCTATATTGCAATCCATGCTGCTGTATTTATGTACCAGTGTTGCAGAGAGGAAGAGATATGATGCTGAAGTGCACAGCCAGAGTGCTGTGATGTGACCGGAGTTGATAGGGATCCATCAGCATCATGAGGTCTGGAGGAGAGTCGCCCACAGGCACACAGCAGTCAACGTTAGTCATCGTCCCACATGACAAAACAAACGCAGACGGGACTTTGACGCAAGCCATCACTACAGAGATAAAACTGAAGAACAGAAAAAGACGACAACAATGCTGCAAGATATTAATAGTGCCAGGGTTAACGGTGGGATTCCTACGCCACACCTGCTGTACGTGAAAGGCACTTTCATTCATGCAAACAGCAGAAACTAAGAGAAAAGAGAAAGGAAAAAGTAGTGTCAGGTAAGGCATTTGCTTTTGAAGGCATGACAACTTATTATATTGATGCTCACGCATCATGAAAAACACAGTGTTCTCTCAGGGTTTAGGAGGAGAGGAGATAAAATAGTCCTTTTTTCTTACATGATAGTAGCAAGTGAACACTCTGGCTATTATATAAAGAGTCTTGGAAAGAAAAATGATGAAACTAAAGGAAGAAAAAACAGAATAAGCAGAGGAAGAGAGTAACTGCTCATGGGTGGTTCTCTTGCTATACAGCTGTTCTTCTGTCTGAACTGTATGTCTCTGTGCGTAAGTAAGCACTTACCTCTCTGAAAGGACATGCTGTTGGTGTATGGACTGTATATATGTGTGAGAGAGAGACTGACTGTACTGTGACCTCAGTGTCCTGACTTCTGGCACAAAGCTGTAAAAGCTAAAAGTCTCATTGTCCTTTCATAGTTTTGTCTCTAAGATGCAACGCAGGAGACCTTTGTTCTTTGTCAAGACTGAAAAATGGAAAAACCTTCATTAAATTATTTTCATGAACAGAAATTCAATTTTACTTGTGATACCTTGTGCATTTTAAAAAGTCACAAAATGCTACACTAGACACCCTTTGAGATAGTTGATTAATTGAGAAAAAAAACATTTTTTACTGAATGTTTTGCATTTTAGATCGTTATTATCAGATTTTGGAAATTATACAGTGGATTAATGTACGCCTAACTGAAAATCATGTCGTTTTTTTATGTCATTAGTGAGTTCATGATCCCCAGTTCATCATGTTTTAAAAGTTGTAGGTATAAAAGTGTAAATTCTACAAATAATTATAACAGAGTACAAGAAATTAGAAAAAAAAGTGATATACATTATATAGCTAAATATTTATGCACACAAACAAATCTACTGGAACATGCACATCTAAACATTTTTACTCTTTAATGTACAGCCCTGTGCAAAGGTTTTAAGCAGGTGTGAAAAAAGGCTGTAAACTAAGAATGCTTTCAAAAATGGAAGTGTTAATAGTTTAGTTTCATCAATTAACAAAATGCAGTGAATGAACAGAAGACAAATCTAAATCTAATCAATATTTGGTGTGACAACCCATTGCCTTCAAAACAGCATCAATTCTTCTAGGTACACTTGCACACAGACTTTGAAGGAACTTGGCTAGTAGGTTGTTCCAGACATATTTGAGAACTAACCACAGATGCTCTGTGGATGTAGGCTTCCTCTAATCCTTCTGCATGCAGATACTCATTATTGTACCGCTCTCCAGCCCTTCGGTGCACAAACTGCCTTCTGCTACAGCCAAATTTCAAATTTTAACTCATCAGTCCATAGCACCTGCTGCCATTTTTCTGCACCCCAGTTCCTATGTTTTCTTGCATAGTTGAGTCGCTTGGCCTTGTTTCCATGTCGGAGGTTTGGCTTTTTGACTGCAACTCTTCCATGAAGACCACTTCTGGCCAGACTTCTACAGACAGTAGATGGGTGTACCTGGGTCCCACTAGTTCCTGCCAGTTCTGAGCTGATGGCAGTGCTGGACATCTTTCAATTTCAAAGGGAAATAAGCTTGATGTGTCTTTCAAGTTTCCTGCATCTACGATCCTCAACGTTGTCTGTCTCTGTGCAAGTGTATCTATAAGAAGTGATGCTGGTTTGAAGGCAAAGGGTAGTTACACCAAATATTGATTTGACTTAGATTTTACTTTTGTTCTCTCATTTATCATTTTGTTAATTGATTAAACTTTTTTTTAAAGCATTCTTAGTTTAAAGCATGTTTTCACTCCTGCCTAAAACAGTTGCATAGTATTGTACATCCATTCATCTACATACATGTACCTATACATGTTCACTCCATGTCTTGTCTCCATACGTTCTCTTTATGTAGCGCAGTCTATAGACTGTTTGCTATGCTTGCTATGGATGCCTCAGATAACATACGATCTAAATGTTATGTATCTGTTTCTGAATGTATGAAATGAATGTTTGTACTGCGTGTATACACATGATCTCTCTACCTATCTCTCTACAGTCTCTTCACACCTATCTTCCCATCTCCAGATATCATTATTTTTTTGCGTCTGTTTGTCAGAAGCAACATTGCCAAGCCTGAACACAAAATGTCACTTTGCGAAGAAACAACATTCACATCAAACTGAGATGATTGCTGGTTTGGCAGGAAAACCTGCAGCAGGAAATGTATGGCTCCGTCTCAGTTTTTAACACACATATACAAGCAAAGAGCACACGTGTGACATGAAAGCATACCTTCACAGGCGCACTTGAGTACAGGCAACCAATACTCGGCAGCGATTAAAGTGTTTTTTATGTGTTACAAAAACACATAAGCTTGTCTTAGTCTAGTCTTGTGTGTGTGTGTGTGTGTGTGTGTGTGTGTGAGTTTGCAGGGTGACTCACCATTCTACAGGTGCTGATTATACCTTAGAAAAAGTGACATTTAAGAATTTGCTCATCTTATCTCTCTCGATGTCTCTTGCTCTCTCTCTCTCTCGTTTTGAATATTAGGTGGCAGAGCAGAGAGGAGCCGTTCGCAACATGCCCTCTGCAACTGTCACACAATGCTTGAAAAATTACATGGTTCAACTGAGCGTTTGTGGCCCTAATTATAGAGGAGCCTTGATGTACGTGTTGTTTGGGCAGTCTTTCAAACTTTGTGAAAAGCCGCACTAACTGCAGTCAAAGTCATTAGAGAGAGCCCGACATTGCCAGAGGTGCCTAATCTACAGAATGACCTCCACTCAGTGATAGTCATATTACACAGCCGCCACTATCAACAGATATCAATGACTTTTTCTCAATGATTAGGATCGCAATTATGAAACAATATCCTCCTACAATTACTAAATAATAAATTGGAGTCACTATAAGGGGTGTATATTTCTTCTTCTCAGAGAATTCAAAATGTACCTACATACACGGTCCACAATCTTATGTAGAATCAATACAGATAATGTTGTAATGATAGTATACACTGCGAGTCAAATTTGATCTGATTAAGAGTTGCAGTAGCACATTACTTTTTAGCCAGTCGCTAATGGCTTTTTCGCTAACATGCTGCTGACTGGGTATTATTTATTCCCATTCTTGGGTCAGTGTTCCCTCTGAATTTGACATTTTCAACAACACTGTATAGGTGCACGTCACTGTAAATGACACCGCATATGGTTTCAGTAAGCAGGAGTTTTGGGCTAGTTAGGAGTTAGCATAAGCTGCTAACACTGCCACTGCATGCCTCGCTTTGACTGCTCCTCCGTGTCAGCTGTCCGGTGGCCTCTTTAAACGCGTAGTGAGGTTTGAGATGGCGCCAGCATATTTTATGATAAAACTGCGCAATTTGAGGACTGCAAATGAACTGTAAAGATTGCAGTGAGCACTGTAGATGGTGGTGGTGGTGTGACTGAAGAACGTAGCAAGCTAGCAGGAGAGGGGCAGGCGGCACAAAGGCACAGGACTGGAGAAAGAGAGTTTCTCAGAAATATAGGTTTTTATATATATCAGTTTTTATCTGAATCTTAATGGAGAATTTGGGTGGTATCTGAAGTCACATATCAATGTAGCCAAATATGACTCTTTTATTGATTTTCCAATATTGGTTCATCGTTACACCCCATGTGTCGTGTGTGTTTGAATAAATTTCTAAGGAAAAAAGGAAATAATATAAACTCTGCATATGAAGAAAGAAAGTGATAAACAACTGGGATATTGAGCATTAAAGTTCATTCTTCACCTTGGAAATTAACTGTAAGTCTAGTTATGCCTCTGGTAAATACTGAACTTGGGAAGACTCCCTTCCACTGATTTCTACCCTGTGTTTTATAAAGAGGATTTGCCAAAAGCAAATCAAAGCATTTGACCCCCTATCAATCTATCAAGTGAAAAATTAAAAACAAATTGCCAGAAGAAAACCTACAATATGCCCAATTTGAATCCAGCTGAAATATGTCTATATGATTTTGAAATTGCATCCTTAAAATATTACAACCCAGTGAGGAAAAATATCAGACCACAAAGAAATCTGTGAAAATGTTGACACTGTACAAATACTGTTTGTGTGTATGTGTTTCTGTTGTAGTGACAGACTGTGTGCCTCTCAAATACAAATATCATCCACTCCCTGCTTCAATTTAAAGTCCAACAGCTTAAGGTCAGATGAGGTCATCCTCCCTTCCAGTCCTCCTCCCCATCAAACTCTCTCTCCTTATCTCAAATGCCAGCAGCTAAAAACAAGGCAGAAACGGGCAGACTGCTCCACTTGTCTTAAGAAACTACATTTGATTACAAGATAACAAGAATCAAATTAATATTTTGCGTCACTAGCAGAAAGAAAATGCATGAAGACATAAACCTAGACTAAATGTGTAATTTTTTGCAGTGTACTGTGCTGCCTTGTCCCCCCTGGGCTTTGGGCTACTGGGACCTCCACAGCACATCAATAATATAAGCAGCTTGCCAAAATGTTAAACCATGTCCCTTGATGACTTGTCCTAGACCCACTTTCACTCCAAATCCATGTTCTGGGAGTTTGCCAATCACACAGGGATATGATCAGTGATGTTAAAATAACAACACATGCTGTAGTGTGTTGTGCTTTTAACGCCATATTACACTCCTTTCCGCAAAAATCAGACTTGAGATTGGTTTACCTTCCATCACAACCCTGGGTTAACTATGCAAACCTCCTATTACCACAGCTCCCTTCATTTGATAGCATGCCTTGACATGCCCGTTCCCATGGAAACAAACTCAGAGCCACCATGTGCTTCACTCAGGGGGAGGTGAAATGGCTTGCCATCAATTTGCGGCGTTTTTCTGAGAACACCGCTGGCCCTCCCTGTGCCAATGTGCTTGCCCCTGCCTTTTAATCTGTTTCTATTCAGGGGTTTGCAAACGCTCTCATCTGATAGACAAATGACACCACGGACCATTGGATACTGATACTTTGTCCCAAGGATCCCGTCTGAGAAGAAGTTTGCCGTATATTTCTGTGCAGGATTACATTATCGTAGACAAGGGCGTGAAATTGGGGTGTTAAAGAAAATTGCTTGAGACAAAAGAAAGAAGTTACAGATTAAGTGCCCTGTCACACCAGAAACTGACAAAGCAAAATTTGTTTGTGCATCGCCGCATAATATACTACATGGCCAAAACTATACAGACACCCATATGTAATTGTTGAGCATCTTATTCTTAAGCCATAGGCATTAATCTGCTGATATAACAACTGCCACTCTTCTAGGAAGGCTTTCCACAAGATGTTGGAACCTTCTTGCAGGGATTTGCAGCAACAAGAGACTTAGTGAGGTAGGCCACTGATGCTGTCCGATAAGGCCACGCTCACAGTCGGCGTTCCAGTTAATCCAAAAGGTGTTAGATGGGGTTGAAGTCACAGTGCACAGGGACATGCACACTGAAAAAGTTGAGAAAACTCAAAGTTTTAAAGCAACAAATGTAAATAAAAAACAGATAGTCGGTAAATGAGGTAAAAATAAAATAAATGTAATGCTCATTGTATGTGTAGTACAATATATGTTATGATAAATGTTTACTGTGAGCCAAAGATGAATAATTACCATATATGTATTAGATAAGTGTAATAGTTTGCTCATAAGAAATGTAGTGTGCTGAGGAAGAAGGTCAAAAGCGTTAGGCATCAACATATAGCCATAAAGAGGAGAGTAAAACCAGACACTTAAAGGAAACATATAGTCATACATGGGAACATTGGTACGGGGCTGGGATGCCATGAGGCCAATAAAACACTCTGGTTACTTATATACAAACACTTAGGTTACCTATATACTATGCACTGGAGTTGTTTTCAGGAATGTCATGTTTTAGAGGCATGCTCCTCCTTCAGAGGGTGACCGAAGATCCATTGGACAAGGAGAGCGCCAAGAGGCATGGACACGCCTGCGCA